>JAVJIF010033297.1:0-156036 GCA_038442645.1 Agave tequilana | reverse complement strand
TCCTATATCTCCTATAAATACCCCTGCAGAGCAACAGAGAAGGGGGGTCCAGAGGCAGAGCCAGAGGGCCAAATCTAGGGTTTAGGTTTTCTTCTTATAGTTTAGATTTCTTTCCTCCATTGTAATTTTTATTTTTTTCCTTTTTGTAAAAAACTGAGAGGAGATGATGTTCTCATGGAGGAAGGGATCTACTTGTACTGATGGTGACAGTCGGTGTAAGTTTTTATTTTTCCACCATTGTTTAATAATCGAATCGAGGTTTGTTTTTTGTTCTTTTATTATTTTTGTTTTTTGTTCTTGTTTATCTTGTGTATCTCAATATTGCTTTCTTCTATTTTCTCTCTAATGTCTTGCCCACCATGAGAACAACTGCTTCGAGACTACCTAGCCGAAGAAGAGCCATTGATGGCCTATGGCGATGAACAGGTCTTCATAGTTGTCTTTTATTTCATAGTGTAGATTAAGAAGGCGGACGATCCTATACGCAAATGCTTGTACGCCTTCCAAGAAAAGGTAAATCATCGCAACGGTGCAAAAGGTAAGCAGACTGAAGAGGTATGTGTTTCTTTCTTTCTTTCTTTCTTGTTTAGATTTCTATCTCTATCTCTCTCAATTCTTTTCACCACACTTCCTTGTAAATACCATCATAACTAATAAAATAAATAAAAATTTTAGAGAATCTTACAAAACGCTTCCATCGCTAGTCCCTCCCTGAGGATCACGACCCCGCATAGCCTTGCTACAGCGGATTCGAATTGAGCACTTGCACACCTTTATTCTCAGATCTAATATTTTTATATTTGTTGTGGCAGGAAAAAGTTCAATCAAGTCCCAATCTCTTCTCGGGGTACAACTAAATATCCGAGCTCGAAACCATCATAGTCTCCGATTATTCCACAACCTCCACTCTTGAAGCTGAGGATAACTGCCATACATTGGCTCTAACCTCCAATTTCGTAACATGTAAACATCGCCAACACATTCGGCCTAAACTTCACATGGACATCTTTGAAAACTTTAATAAGATCACCTTTAGAACTGAAACTGGGCCCCTTCTCCATGTAGGGTTCCAAGAGAGATGGGATTATACATTGATACATGATAAACACTTTGAAAAGTAGTGATGCATTCATTATGAGACCGAAACTAGATTGTTCCTTCTCCAATCACCTTGCCGTAGAAGAATTCCCCATGAATACTGCTTCTCTTGAACCGAAGTATATGAGGAGAATATCTTCTTATTGGAACTGATATGCTGTGAACTATTGGCCCTGAGGCCTTCCACTCTAGTTTTGATGATAATTAACTCATGTAGTTATGTTACTAATAATCTTGTGATATTTAGTTTCAGATACTTAACCAAGATATTAGTAGGTGATTAGCTTCAACAAAGGAGTTTTGGAGCTTTTCACATGGTGAGTCAAGAGCCCGAGCGTCAAAGTTCATATCTAGCACTCATTGGAGTCAAGCTCGGTGGATCACGGTTTGGATCAAATCGGCTTGAAGACGGAGTTCGTCAAGAAGACTTCGGTACATAGTTTAGATTATGTTTTTAGATCCATTGTAAAGTTAGGCAGTGTGATATGCTCAAGTTCATAATACACACACTTGTTTCTAGTTTCACGTTTATTGGTTTTCGATTTTTGGTTTAACCGATCTTGGTTTTCATGAATAGATAGAATCAAAACAAGTTTACATGGTTTTATGTATATTAGATTTGTTCTATATACATGTATGCTTCATATCTTAGACAAACTTATTTTGATATGCCTATTCATGTGTTTGGAATCAACCAGTGGAATTCTGAGAATCAACCAGTGATACTAATTTTGAAATATGAAAGCGGAATCCAGAATTTGATTCCAATTGTAAACTAAAATTCTGGGAATCAACCAGTGATACTGGCCGACACCAAATCCAGTGAAATTTCGATAAATTTAGAAAATTCTCAAAAAAGTATTTAGATAGAAAATGTGATTTTAAGAAGTTACAGAAAAGCCGTTTTTAGAATTTCAATTCCGTTTGTAAATTAAAAATCCGAGAATCGGTCAGCGGTGTCGGTTAACACCGATTTTGAAGATTTTCAATTTAATTCAGAAAAATTTCAGAAAATCATGAAAAATCTAGAATATTGGAAAACGATATTTGAAATAGAAATCGGTCAATTCAGAATAGCAGAAAGACCAAATCGAGTAAAATACTAGGATCGGTTCCCGGTTCAGACTAGGGCTGACTCTGAGTCCACGAATTCCAATCCAAGGCAAAACAATCGTATAAACAATTCATAAAGCAAAACAAATACAGGAAGTAAATCGAAAAATACGATCAAAAAATCTGAATACGCAACAAAGTACGTATTCCGGGAGCGGAGTGTTACAGTTTACATACACTCATGGATTGCTTGACACCTCCCATGTTTGATGTTTCCAACATTGACATGTGAAAATTTAGGATGTCCATGTATCTAAAAACCCTAGCTTGCATGTTTTCATTGCCGCTACTAAGAAATCCTATCTTGGTGATAGCAAGCATATAGAGGCCAATGCACAAGCCCTTGAGGCACTTAGAAGCACGCTTAATAAAGAATATTTGTGCTTAGTTTCTAACTGTGATTCCGCCTTTGTAGTGTGGAACACGTTGACCTCCTCCAAGCTTCAATTGCCAATCCAAACAGAGGATGAATCTAGTGGAGAATTTGAGCAACAATGCTACATGATCCAAGGGAATGACTCCCTTGAGGTATATTCAGAATCTCAATTAGATAATGATGATAATAGTTCTTCTAGTAGTGATTATATTGATCCAAATGCCTTGATGAAGAACTTTCTATTGTGTGTGAAAAATTGTTAGAAAAGTATAATCTTTTGAAAAAGAAGAGTTTTGAACTAAAAGAAGAAAATAAGGATTTGTGTTCAAACTAGATTTGGTTTTGCAAGAAAAGGAAGAGATTTCAAGTGAACGTGACTCACTTAAATCCCAACTAGATCTTGCCCTAAAAGAAAATGAATTTTTGAAAAATAAAAATGATTGTGAAATAATTTTGAAGAAAAATGAAAATTTGTCTTCAAAAGTTGATTTTGTTTTAAAAGAAAATGATTCTTTAAAAATGAAATTGTTTCTATTTCAAAGGAATTGGAAATTGTTTTAAAGAAAAATATTTCTTTGAAAAATGATATTGATTCACATGTTTGTCATGCTAGTATAGCTTCACCTAGTCTACCTATTGCATGCACCTCTTCTTCCATGATTGAAAATGATATTTGTTTGTTAAAGAAGAGTGTGGATTGTTTGGGCTCCACTTTGAGCCAATGTGCCTTGAACCATACACGTTTGGAATCATTGTTTTGAAAGAAACAAATTCCATCTTTGCATGCACACAAATCACGGCAAACACATGCTCCTCACGTACACACCCATAACACGATGTATGCTCATGTGTACACATGTACACATTGTGGACGTAAGGGCCACCTTACTAAATTTTGTTATGATAAGTTACATGATTCAAATTTAGCAACTAAATTTGTTTGGGTTAGGAAAGGTGTTAACCCCATGGACCCAAAAGAGTATGGGTACCGGAGACTACCCCTATTGTATTTGATGTAGGTGTGGGTTCTCGCATGACGTGAGAGCGATGGTACCTTGAGGTGGATACGTTCCGAGCTTAAAAGAGGACTATTTGGATGCATCACTTTCAAGGGGGGTTTGGTGGGAGGACCACCTTGTTTTGGAGACTTGGAGAGTTGTCCTCATAGGTTTTGGTAACTATCTCTAACTCCCATTATTGTTTACATGCTTTTCATGTCATTGTTTTAGCATGTTTTTGATGTTTCATGATTAATATATTATATGCCATGATATTTAGATTAGTGATATACATGTTTAGTTATTTGAAACACCCATGTTTAATATGGATTTATATCTCTGTGTTCTCACATTTGTTTTAACAAATATGTATGTCCTAGATCTATGCATATGCATGTACATAATGATCATATGTATGTTTATAATTTTTTTTTTTTTATTTCTATGCTTCATGTTAGATGTTAGTTTTCATTAAAACTTAGGTATATACTTGTACAACTAGTGAGCCACAAATAGACTATTATATGTTTATGCTTGAACGCTCATTTGTACTTATTAGATGTACTAGTATAGCCTAGTTTTGATGATTCATGCATTTCACTTGTATTCTCATTTTCTACATGTTTTTTTATGTTTAAATGTTTAGCTTCATGTATATGTCTATTTTGTCCAAACTAATTTTTATACATATACATCCTTGAGCCACTTGCCTTCATGCATATACTTTTGTGGACTCGTTATGTTTGGATATGTATGTATTCTTTAGTTCGTACAAGACATACATATGCCTTGAAGATTAAATTGTTTTGATGACTTTCATGTTTTGTTTATAAGGAATTTTACATTGAGCCTATTGACTATTTTCATGACTATCTCTTTCACACAAAACTTGTACACTCACATTATTTGAGGTTTTCTCATGATTTTGTTTTCATGAGTCCTATATGAGCTTTATATCTTTTGAGTATCAATTGTTGAGTGATTTTCATGTTTCATGAAATTTATTTTTGCTTTATTCCTTACTTGAAGGATTTGTACTAGTTTACAAATTTTTCTTATAACTAGTTCGTATTCTTTATTTTGGAAGAGTTTTCAATTATGCTAAACTATTTTCAAACCTATTTTTTGAAAACCCTTTCCATTTAAGGGCGGTTGGTTGGGCGACTATGCCTTGTATGCTTTTTATTGAAAATCCTTTTTAAACATGTGCATGAATGGGGTGGAAAGTAATATGAGTTATACACTTGATCTTATTGTGTCTCAATTGGTATCATTGGATCTTTTCAATTGGTATCACTATTGACATTCTTTTTGTATACTCATATATGTATTTTATTTGTGCGTACTATATCTCTATATCTTTGAGCACAAATTTTGGTTATGCTAAGCTTAATTTCAAATGACTATTATACTTCAATTAATTATGTTTCAATTGTTATCTTATACAAGCTTATGCATCATTTTATTTGGCATTTCATAAAGGGAAAGAAAATTCATATTTCACCTTTCAATTGGTTTTGTTATTCTACTCCCACACTTTATGTTAAAAATGATTAAAAAAATGATATTGATTATTTTTGGTATCATATGCTTTTAATGAAAAATTACCTTCAATTGGTACTAATCTTTACAAATTGGTATCAAGACTATTTATAAATTTACTTAAAATTGGTATGTTTTATTGATATCAAAATTTTGATTTATTTACTTATAATTGGTATTGAATTGATATTGATTTACAATTGGTATCAATTGGTATTTAAATGTATATTTGTTTTATGTACCACATTGTGTACTTTCAATTATATACTTTCAATTGGTATATCTCTTTGATATCATGATGGACTAATTTGATATATTTTTTTCTTATAATTGGTATCAAGAAAGTTTTGTTTGATTTCACCCCTTATTGATATTTTTATTATTATTTTTTGTTTGTTTAAGACAAAAAGAGGAGAATATTGTTTTCTTTGACCCCTTTATTGATGATTGACAAAAATGGGGAGAAGTATTTGAGTTTTATGCATGAGTTTATATGTATTGTTTAGTGATTATCTTTTCAATCGGTATTAAGAATTTTGTTTTATTGATTGGTATCAAGAGGCTTTTGTAGGTTATCTAAAAATCACTGAAGACAAGTCATCAAAAAGCAGAGTCCAAATTCCAGACGCAGGACTAATCATAGCCATCATTGCAGCACCAAGACGCGAGGGTCGAAACCCACAGCACCAAGACGCGAGGGTCGAAACCCGCCTCTCAGCATCACTGCAGCACCAAGACGCGATGGCCGAAACCTGCGTCTCAGTATCATTGCAGCACCAAGATGCGAGGGTCGAAACCCGCGTCTCAGTTATAACTGCCCTTGTTATGGGGTCAATCACTGCCCACATAACGAGGAAGTTAACCCCCATCATGAAGCATTTTTAGGGGGCACGTTCACCCCTAAAACCTCTATAAATAGCCCCGCTTGCTAATGAGAAGGGGTCGGTTGGTTGATCAGATAATTCTTGGAGAGAAACTTGGCCTGTGAGCTATAAAAGCCCCGAGACTTCCACCAAAAAGAAAGAGAGTCCAGCTCTTCAAACAACTTGCTGCGTACAAGTTAATCTTTGTTTATAATCTCTTTGAGATTCCTGGTCGACAGGAGCTGTGTTACTTCATCTGCCATCCAAAGAGAAGATCCTCAAGAAGCTTTGACATTCACCCGGTCAACGAAAAATAAGATTCACTTTCCACCGCTACCTCAAGAACCCAGCACAAAACAAAGGGAGATTCAAGTCTCAACATCTTTCGTCTCTTATAGTCGGAGTGTAAATCCACTGTAATCTTTCATTTGATTTAAGGAAATTTCACAAGGAACCTTCTCCCGTCAAACAAGAGATGGCGACTCCGCTGGGGACAACTTTCTCTACTGACGAGCAAGTGGTGTTGCAAGGTGACGTCATCTGCATGGGAAAAACGGTCGAATCACTTGTCGTGGAATTTGACCAGGCGAAGTATGAAGAGTTCCTCTCTTCCTGCTCCAAAGCCCTAAGGCCCGGGCCTACCGCAGGGTCTCTACGGGGATTTGCCCCGAAGCCCGCTCTGAGATCCTCTCAGACACGACTGGTGAGAAGGATGTCATAGCTAATCGCATCATGCGTAACACTCGCGTCAACATCTCTCAGGAGACCCCGTGGTCAACATGTTGGCCCAAGAGGTTACACTCTCCAATTGTTTTGTGTTTTGATGATGACAAACCAAATATGAGCTATTTGGTACTAACAAGTTTGTTAAGATAAGTTTCAGGTTTGTACCATGTTTAGAGACCATTCGCTTAGCTATTGCAAGAACTTCTAAGTTCCACAAAGCAAGAAAGGCAATTGCACATCAAGGAAGGATCATAGAAGAGAAGGCATTAGTAAGGCATTGGATGGCTCAAAGACTTGAAGATAGCTCAAGAAGTCTTCATGTAATTTGTTTTTTCAGTTTATAGTATGTTAAAGAATAGTGGATAGGTTTGAAGCTCTATCACACACGTTTTTGCGCACATGCTCATTCCAAATAATTTCTTATAAATTATACAAAAATATTTTGCATACAAGATTTTGCCTACAGATATATGTTTGTGTTTTATACTAATCCCTGTTCAAAAGTATTTTTGATAAAATCAAAATCCTCTTTTATTTCTTTTTAAATTTGGCTTTTTGACCTGATCCGGTCGACCGGGTCGGTCGACCGAGCCTATGTCAGTCTGGTCCGGTCGACCGGACCAGTTGACCGAAGTCCTGGCAGCTGCACGTATCCGTGTGCACGTCTGTCGGTCGACCGGGGCGGTCGACCGGAATATTTATTTTTGTCACAGTTTGTATCAGTCGACCGGGTCGGTCGACCGATAGCCTGTAACGGTCAAATTTTTATACTACCGGTCGACCGGCCCGGTCGACCGATCCGACCGTTTGAACAGTAACGGGCAGATTTTTAAGGGCTGTTTATTTTTGTCTTTTGTGTTTAAAAATCCGTTTAAGGATATATTTTGATCTAATTACCTCCTAAACATCAGTAAATATGTTTTATCCCTAAACCCTAGTCCTCTCCTATAAATAGGGGTGTTTGGGGAGAGATTGGTTACAATAACAATCTTTGCAAAAATTCAAAAGATTAAGGCTTTCAAAGTTCTTGGTTTTTGTGCTAAATTCTCTCAATTTTCTGAAGGGTTTTCAAAAGTTTTTCTCTGATTTCAATTTCTTTTCCTTACACAAAAAGAGCTTCAATTCTACTCATTATTCTCTAAGGACCTTTTGTAAGGGAAGAGATTTTTGAAAGAGAGAGTTTGTGGTCTTTTGACTACCAAGGAAATCACTTGTTCTTGAGATTGTAGGAGTTGGGTACTCCATTGTAATTGTTCTTTGTGATAGTGGAAGTAGCTAGAATCCTTCTGGGGAAGGCGGGGAGTAGAGCTGGGTGCTCGAACCTCGATAACATATCCTTGTGTTTGCGATTGGTTTACATTCTTGCAATTCTTACTCTATTTTGCTTGCACTTATTACTTGCTCATCATATTCATTGTCATACTTACTTGCTTGCATTCATCTTGTGATTGTTGTAGCTTTAAATTTTTAATTTGCCCTTGATTAGCATTGTCACCTATTCACCCCCCCCTCTAGGTGACTTTTCAATTGGTATCAGAGCTTGGACTCTAGGTTTGGCTTAACATCCATAGAGAGATCCTTAAAATATTGCTAATCAACATTTCCATTCATACATTCATACACTAGTAAACATGACCGACAACATTAAAACCCCACCTAAATTTGATGGACTCAACTTCTCTATTTGGAAGGTTAGGATGACTATCTTTTTGCAATCACTAGGTAGTTTAGTGGCTAAGTCTTTGACCAAACCCTATGTAGCACCCAATGAAGATGAGAGCACTTGGACCGACTTCAACTTTAGAGAATATGAGGCTAACTCAAAAGCCCAAAACTCCCTTTTAACCGCCTTGAATGAGGATGACCTTACACGGGTAATTCATTGCCAATCCGCCTATGAGATATGGCAACACTTATTGGTCACACATGAAGGGACTTCACAAGTCAAGAGAGCTAAGATAGATCTCTTGAGGTCTCAATATGAATCATTCAAAATGCTTGATGAAGAATCCATTGATTGTATGATTACTCGTTTCACTAAAATTACAAATGGTCTTTCTTCATTAGGTGACGTCATCTCAAATGATCAAAAGGTGCGCAAAGTGATACGGGCTCTTCCACCATCTTGGGAGATCAAGGCCACCACCTTAAAGGAGTTGAACGACAAGGACGAAATGGACATCATTAGTCTCATTGCGAACCTAAAGACCCATGAGATGGAGAAGAAAGCAAGAGATGAGGCAACTACTTCAAAGAAGAAATCCATTGCCTTTAAGACTTCATCCACCAATGATGACGATGATGAAGACGAAGAAGAAGATGAGGAGCTAACCCTACTTGTGGGGAATGTCAAGAGGTTGTACCGAAAGAACAAGTTCAACTTCCGGAGAAGATTCGAAGGCAAAGAGGAGCGGAAGATCATATGCTACAATTGCCGCAAACCCGGACATATCATGGCGGATTGTCCGGAGTTCAAGAAGAAAATGACTTCCTCCTTCAAGCCAAAGAAGCCGGAGGAAAAGAAAGCCTACAAAGCATCATGGGATTCAGAAAGCGAGTCCGAAGAGGAGGTGGATCAAGCTAACATGTGTTTCATGGCAACACACCTAAGGTAACCCCTCAATCCCATGATGATGAAGATGATGAACTAAGTAAGGAAGTTCTAGTACATGCATTTGTAGAACTTTCTGAAACTTATGATAATAAGAAACTTGAATGCTTAAAATTACAAAAAGAAGTTGCTTTTCTTAAGAATCAACTTGCCATTGTTTCAAAAGAAAAAGATGATCTTTCTTCAAATCTTGTTTCATTTCAAAATGAATTCGATGCTTATAAGATTTCTTGTAAGGGTAAAACCCCTATTGTTGATAATAAAGAAATTTCTTCTTTTAAATCCAAAATGAATGAGTTTGAAAAAGTTTTAAAAGATTGTGCCTTTAATACTAAGAAACTTGAAGAAAAGTTTTCCAAAAAGCACACTTCTCATGTTAAAGATTCTCATGCTAAAATTCCACATGCTCACACTTCAAATAATACTTCTCATGCTAAATCTTTTCATGCTCACAATGCCCATGCTCACAAATCACACACTCACTATGCTTTTAGATATGGTAGAGTGTATAGATGCACATATTGTGGCAAAATGGACATTTAGCTAAATTTTGTTATGATAAATTGCATAGTTCAAATAATCTTGTTTGGGTTAATGGCTCTAACCCTCATGGACCCAAGAAAATGTGGGTACCAAAATCAAGTCCTAAAATGTTTGATGTAGGTACACACCAAGGCTCCAAGACGTAGGGAGCGGTGGTACCTTGATAGTGGTTGTTCGAGACACATGACGTGGGATATCAACAACTTCACAACCCTATCAAGGTACATGGAAGGTGGCTCCGTCACCTTCGGGGATGATTCCAAAGGCACCATCATCGGTATCGGTAATATTCAAATTGGTTCATCTCCTATTATAGAGAATGTTGTTTTAGTAGATGGTTTAAAACATAATTTGCTTAGCATTAGCCAACTTTGTGATCGTGGACTTAAAGTTGTTTTTGATGATTCCTCATGCAAGATTTTTGATGTTAAATCCGATGTTTGTATTCTTACCGGTTTTCGTGATAATAATGTTTATATTATTGACATGCTTAATTTAGATTGTTCTACTAAATGCTTAAATGCTTTTGATGAAAATTCTTGGCTTTGGCATAGAAGATTAGGACATGCATCTTTTGATCATATCTCTAGGATTAATTCAAAGGAATTAGTGAAGGGTATACCTTGCTTGGATTTTGAGAAAGACCGCATTTGTAGTGCGTGCCAACTTGGGAAACAAACCAAGTCTTCCTTTAAACCAATCAAGGATATCATGTCAACTAGGCCTTTAGAATTAATTCATATGGATCTTTTTGGACCAACTAAAACTAAAAGTTTAAATGGAAGTAGATTTGCATTTGTTTTGGTTGATGATTTCTCCCGTTTTACTTGGGTTTTCTTTTTACAAAATAAAGATCAAACTTTTTCTCATTTTAAGATTTTTCGAAAAAGAGTTGAAAAAGAAAAGGGTTTTTCGATTTTGAGAATAAGAAGTGATAGAGGTGGTGAGTTTATTAACCAACTCTTCATGACTTATTGTGATGAAAAGGGAATTAAGCATGAAACGTCTTGTCCTAGAACTCCACAACAAAATGGAATTGTAGAAAGGAAAATAGAACACTTCAAGAGATGGCTAGGACAATGATAAGTGAATATGACCTCCCTCAATATTTATGGGCCGAGGCCGTAAACACCGCATGCTATATATCGAATCGTATTTATTTATGCAAAAATTCTTCAAAAACATCATTTGAAATGTATCATTCTAGAAAACCAAATGTTGCATATTTTAAAGTTTTTGGATGCAAGTGTTTTGTTTTAAATACTAAGGATAATTTGGGTAAATTTGATGCTAAGGCTTATGAGGCTATCTTTGTTGGATATTCCTCTACTAGCAAAGCATATAGAGTTTTCAATAGATCTACACTAACCATTGAAGAATCCATGCATGTTAAATTTGAAGAATCTAATGTGGTTGTTGAGAATGTTGTAGAGATTGAACCACTAGGTGAAGACATGGAGAGACTATCCTTGAAGGACTCACCCGCTCAAGAAGAAAAGTTAGATCCTTTTGGTGAAGTTCAAGAGGATAAGGAGGAAAGCACTCAACCGCTTCCTAAAGCTTGGAGATACGCTACAAATCATCCTAAGGAGCTCATCTTGGGTGATGCATCTAAAGGAGTCACAACGCGCTCCAAACTCCATGACATATGTGGTAACTTTGCTTTTATTTCTCATTTTGAACCCAAAGGCATTCTCGAAGCCGAGACGGACCCATATTGGTTGCTTGCCATGCAAGAGGAACTCAATCAATTTGAGCGCAACCAAGTTTGGCACCTTGTTCCTAAGCCCCACGATAGACCAATAATTGGTACTAAGTGGATCTTTAGAAACAAGATGGATGAGTCCGGAAATGTCATTAGAAATAAAGCTAGGTTAGTGGCCCAAGGTTACACTCAAGTTGAGGGAATTGACTTTGAGGAGACCTTTGCACCTGTAGCACGGCTTGAAGCCATACGGATGACACTATCTTTTGCATATTTTAAAAATTTTAAACTTTTTCAAATGGATGTAAAAAGTGCATTTTTAAATGGTTTTATTAATGAAGAAGTTTATGTTTCTCAACCTCCCAGTTTTATTGATCATGTTCATCCCGATTTTATTTTTAAACTTGATAAAGCTTTGTATGGATTGAAACAAGCTCCAAGAGCTTGGTATGAAAGGCTTTCTAGTTTTCTCATTTCAAATGATTTTATTAAAGGCAAAGTAGACACAACTCTCTTTACTAAGCATGTTAAAAATGATATTTTAATTGTACAAATTTATGTTGATGATATAATTTTTGGATCTACTAATGAGCTTTTATGCAAGGATTTTGAGAAGGTAATGCAACTAGAATTTGAAATGTCTTCCATGGGTGAGCTCAATTTCTTCCTTGGACTCCAAATCAAGCAATTGCAAGACGGAACCTTCATTAACCAAGCCAAGTACGCAAAGGAGCTAGTAAAGAAGTTTGGGCTTGAAGGATCAAAGGCTTGCAACACTCCAATGGCAACTACAACCAAGCTTGATAAGGACGAACAAGGTAAAAATGTTGATATTAAATTATATAGAAGCATGATAGGAAGTCTTTTATATTTGACGGCAAGTAGGCCGGATATCATGTTTAGTGTGTGTCTTTGTGCTAGATTTCAATCGTGTCCTAAAGAGTCTCATCTTATTGCGGTAAAACGCATTATTCGTTATATTAAGGGCACAATTGGAATGGGTCTTTGGTATCCAAAAACTATAGATTTTTCAATGACTAGTTATTCGGATGCCGATTATGCGGGTTGTAGAGTAGATAGAAAGAGTACTAGTGGGACATGTCAATTTCTTGGTAATTGTCTTGTTTCATGGTCCTCTAGGAAGCAAAATTCCGTAGCTCTCTCAACCGCCGAGGCGGAGTATGTTGCCGCGGGGGCTTGTTGTGCACAAGTCCTTTGGATGAAACATACTCTCCTTGATTTTGATTTGCACTTTGATCATATAAAAATATTTTGTGATAATACTAGTACTATTCACATGACCAAAAATGCAAATCAACATAGTAAGACCAAGCACATTGAGATTAGATATCACTTTCTTAGAGATCATTTTGAGAAAGGTGATATAGATATTGATTATGTTTCCACGGATTTACAACTAGCCGATATTTTCACTAAACCTCTTGATTTTGCTAGATTTTCGTTTATTTGTGGAGAACTTAATGTTTGTATTATTGAATAAACATGTTTTTCATAATCCTTTTGATGTATGACAAAAAGGGGAGAATAAGTTTACATGGACAAAAATAAGTTCATTTGGTGGACAAAAATAAGTTCATTTGGTCTTGGTTCCATATGAATTTATATGTTTTGTTGTTTTGTTTTGTTTTTATGAGTTTTTGTGTTTTAAATAAATTCTTGTATTTTTGGTATTGGTATTTTTGGTATCAAGAGATATTTTTGTGTTTTTATTGGTTTCAATAATTGGTGCATCATTTCAATTATTGGTTTCTAGAGCATACTCTTGTGTTTTAAGTATAGCATAATTTGAGGGGGAGTTTTCTCCTACCCTATATTTTTGTTAATAGCCTATTTGTTTTGTCATCATCAAAAAGGGGGAGATTGTTGGCCCAAGAGATTACACTCTCCAATTGTTTTGTGTTTTGATGATGACAAACCAAATATGAGCTATTTGGTACTAACAAGTTTGTTAAGATAAGTTTCAGGTTTGTACCATGTTTAGAGACCATTCGCTTAGCTATTGTAAGAACTTCTAAGTTCCACAAAGCAAGAAAGACAAATTGCACATCAAGGAAGGATCATAGAAGAGAAGGCACTAGCAAGGCATTGGATGGCTCAAAGACTTGAAGATAGCTCAAGAAGTCTTCATGTAATTTGTTTTTCAGTTTATAGTATGTTAAAGAATAGTGGATAGGTTTGAAGCTCTATCACACACGTTTTTGCGCACATGCTCATTCTAAAATAATTTCTTATAAATTATACAAAAATATTTTGCATACAAGATTTTGCCTACAGATATATGTTTGTGTTTTATACTAATCCCTGTTCAAAAGTATTTTTGATAAAATCAAAATCCTCTTTTATTTCTTTTTAAATTTGGCTTTTTGACCTGATCCGGTCGACCGGGTCGGTCGACCGAGCCTATGTCAGTCTGGTCCGGTCGACCGGACCAGTCGACCGAAGTCCTGGCAGCTGCACGTATCCGTGTGCACGTCTGTCGGTCGACCGGGGCGGTCGACCGGAATATTTATTTTTGTCACAGTTTGTATCAGTCGACCGGGTCGGTCGACCGATAGCCTGTTACGGTCAAATTTTTATACTACCGGTCGACCGGCCCGGTCGACCGATCCGACCGTTTGAACAGTAACGGGCAGATTTTTAAGGGCTGTTTATTTTTGTCTTTTGTGTTTAAAAATCCGTTTAAGGATATATTTTGATCTAATTACCTCCTAAACATCAGTAAATATGTTTTATCCCTAAACCCTAGCCCTCTCCTATAAATAGGGGTGTTTGGGGAGAGATTGGTTACAATAACAATCTTTGCAAAAATTCAAAAGATTAAGGCTTTCAAAGTTCTTGGTTTTTGTGCTAAATTCTCTCAATTTTTTGAAGGGTTTTCAAAAGTTTTTCTCTGATTTCAATTTCTTTTCCTTACACAAAAAGAGCTTCAATTCTACTCATTATTCTCTAAGGACCTTTTGTAAGGGAAGAGATTTTTGAAAGAGAGAGTTTGTGGTCTTTTGACTACCAAGGAAATCACTTGTTCTTGAGATTGTAGGAGTTGGGTACTCCATTGTAATTGTTCTTTGTGATAGTGGAAGTAGCTAGAATCCTTCTGGGAAGGCGGGGAGTAGAGCTGGGTGCTCGAACCTCGATAACATATCCTTGTGTTTGCGATTGGTTTACATTCTTGCAATTCTTACTCTATTTTGCTTGCACTTATTACTTGCTCATCATATTCATTGTCATATTTACTTGCTTGCATTCATCTTGTGATTATTGTAGCTTTAAATTTTTAATTTGCCCTTGATTAGCATTGTCACCTATTCACCCCCCCCCCTCTAGGTGACTTTTCACAACATTCCTGATGTCCAGCCAGCCCATCCTCTTCTTCAGCGCCAGGTTGCCGAGGGTTCTCTTCAACCCCCATGACGTAACCGGAACGCTGAATGGCGACAGAGGCGGCGTACGCGCCAACTACAAATTGGAACAACTGTTGGTCCAACAGAGATAGGACGCGAAGCTCAGACCGGCGTCTCTTCTGTACCACATTAGACGCGTGAGGCCCGCGTTTGGCAATCTAAACGTGAGATTCACCAAGCTTGCGCTTCTGAAGCACCGCTTCCCAAACGCCAACGCAAAGCTCGTGCCCCTTGTCAAAGACGCGAGACACGCGCTTCTATACACGGGGCCCAGCAGCCCTGCGTTTCTCAAGCGTCTCTGTTCAGACGTTATAATCAGCAACACGAGAACTGTGTCTCTTCTCAGCAGAGACGCCAGACTCGCGTTCTGAAGCCACGACGCAAGAATTGCTTTCATGAGCCTCGTGTCCTGAACCTTGCGTCCCAGCTGTGCGAAGCAGGGATGCCTCCCACCCTCGACAGTGCGAGGCTAATCTCTTCGATCTCCCTCCCATGGATCTAAGGGATTATTTGACAAGGAAGAGAAGTACTAATCGGATCACTTCATCGTGTTGCTGTGAACGGCTTATCACAATGCTCTCTGAGTACCGTTGCAGTTCAGGTGCAAGCCAGCAGTCTCTAGATAGACAGCTGAATCTGATTCCCCGATCGGCTAAAAGAAATCGTCCCCACAGGAGGAGGATTTTCTCTGACGTTGAATACCCTGAGCTCACTGCAAACATGACGAGTAGGAGTAGGGGAAAGCAACCTGCAGTCAGCTCCGATGAGTCTGACACAGAATCGGAAGGAGTGTACCGACATACTCGCACTCGGACTGGGGTAATTCCCCCGATTAACTATAGTGCCTGAATCGAGGCATTGAGGTAAATGACTCGCATTCTGCTATTGCAGAGTCACAGGCTTCAAACTCTTCTATAGAAAAGCAGGCCTTTATATATATGATAAACATTCCTGAGGAGACAGCCAGGCGCTTGGAGCAGCAAGCTCAGGTCCAGAAGGAACAATTCGAGATAATTCGTGCTCAATAAGATCTATCGATTCCCTCAAGCAGATGCTGGCACAGTTGCTTGAAGACAAGAGGAAGTCAACCGACAAAGCCTCCTCTAAAAAGTCTAAAGGCAAACAAAAAGAGGAGAAAGCTCATCTTCTGTACATATTGAGGAGAAAGAGCAACCTACTTCTGGCTCGTCTAAATCCTCATCTCAGGAAAAAGACGACCGAGACCAGCGAAAGGTTCATTCTAAAAGAATGAATCAATTAGAGTAACATCTTGAGGCCCTTACTAATCGGAAAGGCCTTCAAGAAGCAGGAGTGGTCCGGCCATATCTGGCTGAGTGGGACCTTGTTCCATACCCTCCCAAGTTCAAAGCTCCAACCCTCCAAGCATTTGACGGCAAAGGGTCACCTAACCAACATATCTACTACTTTAAGTCTCAGACAGGGAATGTGGTAGATAACGATGCTATCCTGGCACGTTTGTTCATCGGCACCCTAAAAGGGCTTGCCTTTGAATGGTTCATGAAGCTGCCGGAAGGCTCCATTAAAAATTGGGGCGATTTGGAGAAGCTCTTCCTAACGCGCTTCTTTGAAGACGACTCAGAGGTCACAATGCCTACTCTTTTGGCCACAAAGCAGTGAAAGGGATAGTCCATCAAATCATTTGTGGAAAGATTTCAGAATGTAGCGCTCTGATGTCCAAGCGGTATGACCCAGGTCACCCTTGTGGAAACATGCCGGCACAATCTACAAACTTTGCTCCTTGCCCAAATAGGAGTTGCCGAAAGCCGCACCTGGAAACAGTTGATCCAATAAGGTGAACAGGCTGAAGAAATTGTCGCCCGGGTTAGGGCAGAAGAAAATAAACCCAGACCCGAGAGGTTGACGAGGCGTGCGCCAGACACATCCCTCCAAACAAAAAGGAAGGATAACCTGACAACAGAGACCAAATCCCCTGTCAAACCTCAACCGGTTAAGGGAAGTGGCACTTCAAGTCAGCCGCGCGCTAGCAAGCAGTATTCCTTCAAGGATGAACATGTTGACTCGTTATTCAAATTACTTAACAAGAGCAACAGACTGAAGCTTCCTGAAGCCAGACGCCCTGACGAGGTCGGTAAAATCGATAATCCCAACTACTGCCTGTATCATAGGATGTTTGGATACCCCACCAAGAGCTGTTATGTCTTCAAAGACATCCTTCGGCTTTGATTGATGCAGAGGTATTAAAACTCCGTCCAGAGCAGAAAAAAGTAACAGCCAATATGACATCATTCCTCCAGTTTGAAAAACAACCTCCAACACCCTCTGGAGTAGTCCCCATCCCAAAGGGGGAGTTAAGAATGGTCAACATAGACCCTCATCATCAGCAAGAGAAGGGTCTTATACCTGTTCCCACACCTCAGGGAGAGGTTATGTGGGTTCATCCCGACCTTGTGGACGACCAGCAATGGACCACTGTTACTAGCAGAAAGTCCAAAGGCAAAGCTAAAGCTTCGTCCTGTCATGTGGTGTGCGCTTCTTCCCGAGAAGCAGAAACTGATGTCCCTCACTGACTGATTCAGAAGAGGAAACGATAGTCCTCACTGCAGAACCCAACCAATTTGTGGCGGAAACTCGTTCGGGTCAGTCATATTTGAAAAAGTATGACGAAATGGCGCCAACTCCTCCAAAACCCGCTATGGAGTCAGCCAAGCCTCCACAAAACAACCTGTGGAGAGACAAAAAGAGCTTCAATTTTCTAAAGCTTTCTCAAAAGACATTGCGGAAGGATCCATGACACCTTACCGCTTTGACGTCTTGACTCAACTGGCCAATATTCCGGCCCGAACCACTCTTTATGAGCTCCTCAGGCTATCGAAGTTAACCAGAGAAGCTTTAGGAGAGGCTCTAGCTGACGCTGACGTCTTTATGACCTAGGTGCTGGTCGGATCACGGGAGGAAGATGTAGAGGATTGCCTCCACGCCTCCCAAAATGCTCCATGCATCACCTTCACGACAGATGATATGCAGGTTAAGGGGAAATATAATCGACACCTATACTTCACAGGGTATATTGGATCATCTGAGGTAAACCGCATTCAGGTAGATCCCGGGTCCGCATTGAGCATTATGCCTCGCCGGGTCATGCAACATTTAGGGATTCCTACTTACCGGTTGAGCGCTACCCAGACTACTATTTATGGGTTCAATGCCAATGGTACCCATCCAATGGGAAAGATCAACCTCAAATGCCAGATCGGGGACTTAAAGTCGGAAGTGACATGCTACGTGATCGATGCCGACACTTCCTACGATTTGCTGCTGGGACGACCATGGATTCATCGTAATTCTATCGTTCCTTCTACTCTCCACCAAGTCATGAAATACATCGACGGGAGCGGAAAGGTACGAACGTTGATTGCCGAAATGCATCCGTTCAAGGGAGTCGAGAACTATTTCACAGATTCCCTCCTATATCAGGACTCTGTGAAAATAGATGAAATCCCACAACCAGAGGAGCCTGACTCTGGTAATGAAGCCGACACCGAGCCGGAAAAAGAAGAGTGCATGTGGGAACTAGATCCACTTGTAACGAGCATTAATAAGCTCGATGTTGATAACACCACCGATGATGTAGGCGGATGGTATATTAATGAAGAATTAGATTTGGCTTATTTCTCTGCGTTCGCTTCTGATTCAGTGTCGTCAGACACTAGTACTGAAGTGGACGGCGACCCCTGGTCGGCGATGGATGCTCTGACATCATTGCATGTACCAGTGAAGTCGTCCTTCGAAACGCACCAAGATGCCGGTGATGCACAAGAATCAGTATTCATGGTTCCAGCAAGACGGAAAGACCAAAAACCAATTCTTTTCGGACGAATTAAATCTGAACCGATATCCCATGAAGAATCAGAAAGCGAGAAGGAACCCCTCAGTTTGGTTATTATGAGCCAAATGCACTCAGAATGATGGAAAGCATGGGTATGATCTGACAAACGGCCCAGGGTTAAATTTCGGCAAAGGAAGGAGAACACTACTCCGATCTTTTGTGCCAAAGGAAAAACCCCTGATTATTATCATCAGACTCGCAGGGGGGTTGGGCTATGTGTCAACTCCAATCCCATTAGCTCTGACTCTGGAGAGTCATTATGCCATGATTACTCTTCAGGCACGTCATCGTGGGAGTCAGATGTTAGTGTTGGCAACATCTTCAGAAAACTTTCAGTGAATATGGTTTCAACAAGCCACCTAGAAGACAGGGATGAAGAAATGACCCAATCTGATACAGATCCTTGGATCAAACACTTAAATGCTCTTTGGGATACTCGCTTTGAACAACGCGAGCCACCCACAGAAGATAAGGTTATTCAGATTAATCTAGGAGATGAGGCTAATCCTAAACCCATCTTTATAAGCGAAAGCCTGTCACCTTCTGAGAAAAAGGATCTAATATCTCTTGTGCAAGAATATATAGATGTCTTCGCCTGAAATTACGAGGACATGCCTGGACTTGATCCTCGAGTGGCTATGCATCACCTCAACATTAATACGGATGTAAAGCCTGTCAAACAACAACAGTGACGTTTCCGTCTAGAAGTAATGGAGGCAATTCAATCAGAAGTCAGAAAACTTATAGACTCTGGCTTCATTAGGGAAGAACAACATCCTGATTGGGTAGCCAACATCGTTCCTGTTGCCAAAAAGAATGGAAAGATCCGGATCTGCATTGATTTTCATAATCTAAACGAGGCCTGTCCCAAGGACGAATTCCCACTGCCAATCACAGATGTCATGATTGACAATACGTGTGGATTCGAGCGAATGTCCTTCATGGATGATTTTCAGGGTATAATCAAATCAAAATGTATCCCGACGATGAAAAACATACCTCTTTCAGGACACCACTGGGGGTATACTGCACACCGTCATGCCCTTCGGACTAAAGAATGCAGGGGCAACATATCAAAGGGCCATGAATGCCATTTTCCACGAACACATGCGCAAAACGGTGGAATGCTATGTTGACGACATCGCAGTAAAAAGCCACGCCAAAGGTTTAAAAACTATCTTTGACATCATGCGGGCCCATCAATTGAAGATGAACCCCACCAAATCCTTCCTGGGGGTGGCCAGCGGCAAGTTCCTAGGGTTTGTGATGACTTCCACAAGAATTCGTTTGGACCCGAAAAAGATCCGTGCTATTCAGGAGATGCGACCTCCACAAAATCTCAGAGAACTCAGGGGATTGCAAGGACGATTGGCATACATCCGAAGGTTCATCTAGAATCTCTCCGGAAGATGCTAACCCTTTACTAAATTAATGAAGAAAGGTATCTCCTTCATTTGGGACAACGCTTGCCAGCAAGCATTTGAGGAAATTAAACAATACCTCACACAACCACCCGTTCTTACAGCTCCGGTGTCCGAAAAACCTTTCCTGATATACGTCCGAGCAATGGATCATTCTTTAAGAGCTTTACTAGCCCAAAACAATGATCAAGGATGAGAGCAAGAGATCTACTATTTGAGTAGAACAATGATCGGAGCCGAACATCGATACAACCCGATCGAGAAGGAATGTTTGGCATTGGTGTTCGCTGTTCAGAAAATGCGACACTATTTGGTAGGCCAAACTATAAACGTCATATCAAAGGTCAACCCCTTGAGGTTACTCATGACAAAGCCATCGTCGTTAAATGGCCGATTGGCAAAATGGGCCATGCTACTGTCCCAATATGAAATGCACTTTTTACCATAAAAAGCCGTGAAGGGACAAGCGGTGGCAGATTTTCTGGCTGAGCATCTAGATCCGAGGGCGGCCGAACTTTACGAGGATCTCCCAGACGAGGTCGCTGAAGTCTGCCTAACCCAGACATCTTTTGAAAGACAAGTGTGGCAATTTTTTTTTGACAGTGCATCGAGAACAGGCTCAAAAGGACATATAGTAGCAGGAGTAGGGGTAGTACTCGTCTCCTCACAGAACTATGTGATTCTTCGAGCCGTCTCGTTAACCGAGCCTTGTTCCAACAATGTAGCAGAGTACAATGCCTTTTTGATTGGAATGCAACTCGCCGATGAGATTGACGCTAAAAATCTCGAGGCATATGGTGACTCTAAACTCATCGTCAGCCAAGTTCGCGGGGAGTACGAAGTCAGACATGAAGATCTAGTACCCTATTACAACGCGACTACTGTCCACATGGCCGAGAGGTTCATAAACTTTTACATCGACCATATACCACGCAAGCAAAACGCGCATGCAGATGCGATGGCGTCTCTCGCTGCCTCTTTAGCCCTTCCAGCTGGAGTAGTAGAGAAAATATTTGTCCACAGTCATGACTTGTATTGCCCGAGAATTGCTCCTGAGGATTACCAGAAGCCAATAAGAGATTGTCGAGTCAAAGAAGCTCTTGACTCGTCAACCGGCCCAGAACCTAGAGACTAGTGATTCCCTTACATTGATTATGTCTTGTACGGCATTTTGCCTGATGATACTAAAGAAGCGGCTGCCATTAGAAGGAAAGCCCCAAAATTTTACTGTAATGCGATCACGCGAACATTGTATCGTCGTTCGCATGATGGGATCTTGCTTCGCTGCCTATCACAAAAAGAAGCACAGGAGGTATTGAAAGAGGCCCATGGCAGCACGTGTGGAGCCCATCAACCTGGCCCAAAACTTGGGGATCGACTCCAAAGGTTGGGATATTATTGGCCTAAGATGATCTCTGACTCCATCACCTCTGCCAAAAGATGTCACGCCTGCCAAGTGCATGGTGATTTCATCCATCAAGCACCAGGGTACCTTCACTCTACAACTTCTACCTGGCCATTTGAGATGTGGGGCATGGATGTAGTTGGCCCCATCAGCCCACCGTCATCGAAAGGACATCGGTTCATTTTAGCCATAACCGATTACTTTTCTAAATGGGCTGAGGCCATTCCGTTGAAAGAAGTAAAGTCCTCTGATGTGATCAATTTCGTTAAACATCACGTCATCTACCGTTTTGGTGTACCTCAGCGAATCGTCCATGACAATGAACCCCAGTTCGTCAGTCAGGCTTTCCAGAGGCTTTGCGCTAAGTTCAGAATCCAGAGTGTGTCCTCAACGGCATACTACCCCGCCGCAAATGATCTCGCAGAAGCTTTCAACAAAACCATTGGCAAGCTTCCCAAGAAATTTGTCTCGAAAAGTCAGCGTGACTGGGACGATAAGTTAGGCGAATGTTTATGGGCCTATTGCACGACTGTTCGAACCCCAACTAAAGCTATGCCGTTTTCTTTGGTATTGGGTGTGAAGTCGTGCTTCCACTAGAAATCCAAATCCCATCTCTACGCGTCGCCTTGACAACGGAGATGACAAGTGAGGAGAAGCATCGACAGTGACTCCAAGAATTGGAGGCCTTAGATGATAAACGTTTGCAGGCCCAACAACAAATCGAGCTCTACCAAGCCCGGATTACCAGAGCCTTCAACAAGAAAGTTAAGGTGCGAACTTTAAGAAAGGTGACCTTGTCTTAGCCGTCAGAAGACCTATGGTGATGACACATAAGACAAAAGGAAAATTCCAGCCTAAATGGGAAGGACCATTTGTAGTAGAGTCAGTCTACTCAAATGGAGCATATCGCCTCATAACTTCAAATGGCGATACACTTATGATGCTGATCAATGGCAAGTTCCTGAAGAAGTACTATCCTTAATAATACTCTTCCTCTGATCAAGTTAAAATTACACCTTTGATCAAAGCTCCAGATCCAAGAAAAGTTTCTTTCCTTTATTAGGTCACATCACGGTAGATCGGTGACGAACTAATCGGGCACTGACTGTACCGTGATACATGATGTAAATATTGATAAAGAAACGAAAGGCGAAACTTGAGTTTTTAATATTTCTCTCTTCATTAACGTCCGACGCCTCCGACGGTTAAGGGCAGAGGAAAATGTTGGCTTCTAAGCCCAACATAATTCTTCGACAACTCACCATACTGAGGGGAATAACATGGCTAGCCCAACTCAAACGGTAGTTGGTAAAGGCACCTCAAATCCGTTGATAGCTGAGGGTTTGCTAAAAATCTTAAGTGGGTTAGTTCCACTCTCTCCTCCAAAATCCCTTACCAATTCTCATATACAAAATGGTAGGTCTACAAAATACAATCATTACTACGTTAACACTATATCTCTGGTAATGAAAATTTTCAATACTCCCTATCGAGTACAAACCTTACTTGTCAACCCTATATGGAGTAGCAAGCCTTCAAATTTGTCCGGTTAACACTACACCTCTAACATTTTTTTAAATTCCACTTGTCATTCTCATCAGTAGAATGGCAGGTCCTTAAATTGCTCCTATCTCGAGCACAATTCTGTCAAGTTAATACTACACCTCTGACAAATTACTGTTAAGTTTCACATTGCACTTCTAACAGTGATTAAGTTGCTGCCAAGTTCAATACTAAATCTCTGACAGTCATTTCCCCTCAGGCTTTCGTATCGAAGCTGACATGAGCGAAGCTAAGTTTAACAATATACCTCTAGCATCTAGGTCATTGCTAAGTTCAACAATACACCTATGGCCATGACTTTCGCTCGGACTTCCTTGTCAAAGTCGAGATGACCAATGCCAAGTTCAAAAATTATACCTCTAGCATTATCTCACTACCAAGTTAAACATTACACCTATGACAGTGACACTTTCAGTCTTCTCAAATGAAGCTGGAACACTCTTGAGTTAAGTTAACATCACACCTCTGACTCATACCCTTGTCGAGTTAACATCACACTTCTGACAAGACTATATTCAACTCGTTAAGTTAATATCACACCTCTAACGGAAAAAGTCCTCCTAGATTCCCCTTGAGTCTGGTCTCACTTGTTATTCTCGTCAACAGAATAATAAGTCCACTTAAAAACATTGTTAGATTAACATTACGCCGTTAACAGTATTTTCATTAAATCTCCAACTGAGTCTTAGTCAAGTTAACACCAAACCTCTGATGAAAACTCATCCTCCCTGGTGGTACAAATTTCACTTGTCATTCTCGTTTATAGATTGGCAGGTCCACAAGAATTATCTTACTTCTGTCAAGTTAATATCACACCTCTGACAGCATGGGTGAATTTTCTGAAACAGGATTTTTCTACAAACTTGGACTTGCTCTTGAGGGCTCTCCTTCTTCAAGAGATGAAGTTCTTCAGAAGTTGGAACTATTCTTCTAAGGGGCGTCTCCCATAATAAGCCCCGAAACTTCATACAGCTCATGACGAGCGAGCCCCATCTCTCCGGCCGGAGTAAAAAATGTCCCCGTCAAAGGATTATAATGCTCCAGGATGCCGTAGAAATTATGAGAACTTTGCGGGAGGCCATACTGTACAGCCCTGACCGAGTGATACAGCCCCACCTGTTCCAGCAGAGCTCCAAGCTCGACAAGGACAAATCCAACCATCTTGCCCCACCAGGATCTGTCGGAAGAATGAATCCACCCGAGCGGGCAGAAGTCAACGGGAAAATCACCCCTAACCTTCATGAACTGATTGATGAAGGTAGTGCCAAGCTGAGGGGTTTTCCCTCTCGGATACTTAGATCTGACCAATCCAGGAAATAAACCAAAGACCTCTTTCTCATAGCCGGCAGAGTGTATTCCTTTGGTACCTAGTATGCCGAGAGAGATACCAGAGACAAATCGGGAAAGATCCCATTCCATCACACGGTGAACAGACATGTGCTGAAGATAAGATAGAGGATACATTCTCTCCATATTGGGAAGAAAGAACCTCCTGTCACCTATCTGACGGAGCCACTTATAATCTCCGTCATGCAAAGTCCTATCATCCTCGTTGATGTCATTACCAAAGAAGAAGACAGACTTCTGTAATGGAGTGCGTGAATCCATCTCAAATACTCCGTCAGAGATAATTTCCCGGAGGGTCATCATACTGGCCTTGGAGATCTTCTCCTTTCGCTCCATCGACTTACCAGTAGTCACAGGAGCATTTTTTTGCAGCACAAAGGTCAGGTTATGATCAACGCCGCCTACATGCCCAAAGTGGCACTTTTTGGACAAAGGGTTGGAGGAGTATCGTACTGCAAAGAGAACAACACTTAATCAGGAATCTGAAATAAAATGATTAAGTGTTTAAGACTCAAACGCAGGAATGAATCCAGACGCGGAGATCATCAAAATCTGCGTCCAGATTCAAAGAACGCGAGATTAGCATGAAGCCCGCACTTTAAAATCCATGACTTAGGAAAATTTCTAAGTATCGGACTCAGATGCGAGATTCATTAAAACTTGCGTCTGATCTTACAAGACGCAAGAGTCGTACGAAGTCTGCGTCTGAACTCCTCACACTTAGAAATATTTTGACCATTGAGTCCAAAACGCAAGGCCCAACGAGGTCCTACGTTCAACAAACAGATACGGGCTCAAGTGGATAAAAGATGCAGAGGTCGTCAAACCTGCGTCTTGTCTATCAACTCAAGAACCACACCTAAAGATCAAACACGAGCATGAGCGCGTTGGCGGTTCATATTCAAAAGCGACTTAAGAGTTAAAAGAACTCTGTAAGCCCCTTCAATGGCGGAAACCAAATCCGATGGTTTTATTACCTGAAATAGGGCTTCCTGTATGGAGGAACCACCCATATGGGTCTCAGGAACAACAGCCTTCGAAGACAAAGCAGTATGCTTAGCTTTTGGTGCCATTGCAACTGTGGAATCGGTGTTGAAGATGGTAGAAACGAGAAGAACAAAGTTTCGAGCTTTCTTTAACCCTAAAAGGCCCAACGAAGAAGAAGAGTCTAATGATGTCTCTTAAAAGACTGTTGTCTTTTATAGGCACAGCGATTCGCAGAGATACGCGGCGCTTGGCTCGACGCCTAATCCCTGCCTGACGCGTGGCCATGCAGTGTGAAATTCGCGCGCCAAAAAGAAGATGTCCCCTCAAGTTTACTGGACACGTGGCAACGCGCCCATGACAGGGATGCGTCTTCAACAGAAAAAATCGCGTCCCTCCGAAGGTCGCGCCTTTTTTAACCAATCGCGCCTTTTTTAACCAAGCCAAAGCCGCGTCTTCATCCGAAAAGACGCATCCCCTACAGAAGGCGCATCTTTAAAGCAGCATAACCCCTGCGTCTACAGGACTTGCATCCAGTCCTTACTTCTGCAATTCAGTTCAGCAGTACACTAGCACAAGCAGATGACTATTTATCCCTGGTTCAAAATATACCAACAACAAGCTCAGAGCACTGGGGAGGTCTAGACTGTGTATCTAGACACTCACCACGATCATTTCTGGCGGCTTTAAAGGGTTCCATAGTACACTCACGAAGACAATATTCCAGACAAGATCAAGCTCAGAGCGTCTCAAATGATTGTCAGTCCAATCATGAGAAGAATGAATTCAACTAGAGTCCAAAGTATTTCGAAATCCGTCCCAGTCAATCGCGTAATATCGAAAACTTTGGAGGGGGATCTGTAGGCTGTCTAAAAATCACTGAAGACAAGTCATCAAAAAGCAGAGTCCAAACTCCAGACGCAGGACTAATCATAGCCATCATTGTAGCACCAAGACGCGAGGGTCTAAACCCGCGTCTCAGCATCATTGCAGCACCAAGACGCGAGGGTCTAAACCTGCGTCTCAGCATCACTGCAGCACCAAGACGCGAGGGCTGAAACTCGCGTCTCAGTATCATTGCAGCACCAAGACGCGAGGGTCGAAACCCGCGTTTCAATTATAACTGCTCTTGTTATGGGGTCAATCACTGCCCACATAACGAGGAAGTTAACCCCATCATGGAGCATTTTTAGGGGGCACGTTCACCCCTAAAACCTCCATAAATAGCCCCGCTTGCTATTGAGAAGAGGTCGGTTGGTTGATCAGATAATTCTTGGAGAGGAACTTGGCCCGTGAGCTATAGAAGCCCCGAGACTTCTACCAAAAAGAAAGAGAGTCCAGCTCTTCAGACAACTTGCTGCATACAAGTTAATCTTTGCTTATAATCTCTTTGAGATTCCTGGTCACAGGAGCTGTGTTACTCCATCTGCCATCCAAAGAGAAGATCCTCAAGAAGCTTTGACATTCACCCGGTCAACGAAAAATAAGATTCACTTTTCACCGCTACCTCAAGAACCCAACACAAAACAAAAGGGAGATTCAAGTCTCAACATCTTCCCTCTCTTGTAGTCGGAGTGTAAATCCACTGTAATCTTTCATTTGATTTAAGGAAATTTTATAAGGAACCTTCTCCCATCAAACAAGAGCCTTGATTGGTATCAAGAGCTTAAGTTTTTTATTGAAATTTTTATTGGTATCAAGAGCTTAAGAACATGTTTATTTTAAAAAGGAAAAGAATTTATTTTAAAAGTTTGATATCAAGAGCATGTTTATTTCATGTTTGGTATCAAGAGCATGTTCATTTCATTATTTTATGCATGTTGATACATATTCATGTTTAGTATTCATTACATATATTTATTGTTTATTGCTATGCATGAGTTAAGGGGGAGCTTCTTTGAAGCTTAACTTTAATCCATGCATATATAACTCCATGAGTTTTGTCATCATCAAAAGGGGGAGATTATTGGCCCAGAGGCCTTCCACTCTAGTTTTGATGATGATTAACTCATATAGTTATGTTTACTAATAATCTTGTGATGTTTAGTTTCAGATACTTAACCAAGATATTAGTAGGTGATTAGCTTCAACAAAGGAGTTTTGGAGCTTTTCACATGGTGATTCAAGACCCCGAGCGTCAAAGTTCATATCTAGCACTCATTGGAGTCAAGCTCGGCGGATCACGGTTTGGATCGAGTCGACTTGAAGACGGAGTTCGTAAAAAAGACTTCGGTACATAATTTAGATTATGTTTTAGATCCATTGTAAAGTTAGATAGTGTGATATGCTCAAGTTCACAACACACACACTTGTTTTTAGTTTCATGTTTATTGGTTTTCGATTTTTGGTTTAATCGATCTTGGTTTTCATGAATAGATAGAATCAAAACAAGTTTACATGGTTTTATGTATATTAGATTTATTCTATATACATGTATGCTTCATATCTTAGACAAACTTATTTTGATATGCCTATTCATATGTTTGGAGTTTTGTGTTTTAACAAAACATATTTTCGGATTTAATATCAAAAAATTGATATATATCTTTATATGTATTTTGGAGTATATCCATATACCACACGCTTAAAAGTTGTTTAAATATCATGTTTTTGTATTTAGATGAGTTTTAGAAAAATCGGATTTCCATTTGAAAAATTCAAGTTTTAGAAAATACAGTTTTTGGTTTTCGGCAAAATTTCTAAAACACAAAAATGATTCAAAAAATTTGAAATTTGTGTTGAAAATTTTCACACATGTTTGTATATCAATGTATTATACTGAACTTATTTTTGTGAATTTTTAGAAATTTTATGGGATTTATTTGACAAATAAAAACTAAGTTTTTCAATCCCTAATTAAGCCCTGCCAGGCTCTGGCGGTCGACCGGACCCAGAGTCGGTCGACCGGTCCGGTCGACCGACGTGCACAAAAGTGTGCAGGCTGACCTGCCACTTGGGCCGGTCGACCGGCTACAAGTACCCCACTTTCGGGTAGGGGCGATCAACCGGACGGTCGACCGTGAGGCTTGGCATAGTCGACCGGGCGGTCGACCGGAATTGCTCTCTGGATTGGCACGGTCGACCAGCGGTCGACCGAAAGGCTCAACGGTCAAAAATTTGACCGTTGGCCGGTCGACTGGAAGGCCAAACTGGGCCTAGTCAGTAGCCAACGGCTTTTTTTTTTTAGGGGTTATAAATACCCCATTTGAGGGCTGTTTTGGTTAAGACTTTGAAGAGCAAAAATTCTCCTATCTACAAGTGTTTTATACAAGTTTTCAAAATTGTTTTTAGAGCCAAAAAGGATTCATCTTTATTTGTTTTAAAGGGTTGAAAAAATCGAAGAAAATTGGATATTAGGGATATTGCTTTTGATCTTCATTTCAAACTTATTCTAGTTGTTTTCTCAAGCATTTTTCTTTGAGTTTTTGATTTTCAAACTCTTTGTTTTTCAATTTGAGCCATATCATTCTATCCTATCTATAGGATCTTGTATTTGTGGAAAGAAGTTGTTTGTGGTTGAGATAGACCACCTAGTTGTAACCCTCCTTACTTGTGTTATCCCTCTTGTGTAGAGGTTGATTTTAGAGAGGTGGTTGGCTCCCTCTAGTGAGAGGTGGAGATTGGTATTTGGCTCCCTCTAGTGAGAGGTGGAGTTGGTATTGGAATCCTCAAGTGTGAGGTGATTGATTTGTATTGGCTTAGTGCCTTCCCCTCTTGTGTGAGGTGGTGTTTGTTGTGACTTTGTGCCTAGCCTCTAAGTGTAGAGGTTGTTTTGGTTGAGAGAGAAGTTGTGTACTCCATATTGTATTTGCCCTAAATCCTCAGTGAAGGTTCCCTGTGTGGGAGTCCTGTGTGAATAAGTGGATTGGAAATCTTTCTATGTGAAGGCGGGGACGTAGAGCTATGTGCTCGAACCTCGAAACATATTCGTGTGCTTGCGTTTGATCCATTGACTCTTACTCTCTCTCTCTCTCTTTATATTGTGCCTTGCATTATTTCATATTGATCATTCATAATTATATGCTTGGCTTGTTTGTGTGTGCCTCACTTGTGCTTAACCACGAGAGCTTCATATAGCGCCTCAACTCTTACTCAGAGGAATCAAGAGGAGTTAGTCCCGAGCCCTTCACCGGGAATTCGGCTACACTCGTTGGTTGCATTAAGTGTAGTTACAATTTAGTTTTTTAATTTTCGCATTTAGTTCACTAGATTAGCAGTACACCTATTCACCCCCCTCTAGGTGTACTTTCATAAACATCCTGAGTCAATTATCCACCTATCTTTGTTGACAACAAATATGTCTATAATAGATAGAACGTCACACTTTTTTTTATCTCTTTCAGCTAGTCCACCAGTTGCACATCAAATTCTTGTGTTTTAAGTTACCCGTGAAACTTTCATTATTACTCTTCTCCTTTGAAAAGTGAAGTTGCCTGGAATCATCACGATGAGACTCACCCATCCACTAATTATCAATTTTGTCCTTATTGAGTAGATGCTCCTTCACCTCTTGACCTTAATAGTTAATTTGCCTCCATAGATGATACCTTCCTTAAAGCTCTTATATGATGAAGGTAAAGAACAAGTAATAGAAGTATTTAATCCTCATTCTATCTTAACCTCTATCTTATCTAAATCATTAATAATAGAAAAAAATTTACAATGTGAGACTTGATAGGTGTACCTTCATGCATAGGAGGAGAAAAAGATGCTGCTTCAGAATAAACTGATTCACCAATGACTTCTTCAAATAGTGATCCTAAAGTCGCTCCCATAACGAGGATGTTTTCTTTATAGAAAACTCATCAAACATTTCATCCGCCAAGAAAAACTGAATAGCCATTAAGGCTTTCTCACCCAACTCCCACCAAGTTTTTTCCTTCATGTCTTGAGGCTTTTCTCCCTCTCAAGTAGTGCTTTCTTCAACCTACTCTGGGTCAGGATGGTGTTCATCCTAATCTGTCACCTACTGAAGTTGATTACACCATCGAACTTCTGAATATCAAACTTGATCGCAGACATTTTCATGTTGATGTTGCTCTGATACTAATTGTTGTAAAATAATCTGTATGCTCTAATACTAATTGTTGTGCCCTCATGATTAATCACTGGGGCAACGCAGTGGAATCAATACATGATCGACGAGTAATGAAAAGAAAAAGAGAAGGAAGAAGATATTTCGAAGTATAGAAAGCCAACATACAATTTAACATGGTTTCACTAATCAAATAGATTGTGTGTACGTCCACGGAAGAAGGGGAAGAAACTTTATTAAATATTGAGAGAGTACAATAGAATTACTTACACTTTTCGCTGAGAAGATTACAAACCCTTTAAACGACTACCAAGAACAGCGAACCCTTATGCCTAAACTTCTCTCACGAATCTCTTACCTAAATGAATTATATCCTTTAGGAATTACAAATTCATTGAATTTCCTTGAAGGCTACCCCAAGGGGTTATTTATAAACCATAGAACTCTCTTGGTTCTAAACAAACTCTATCAATATGAACGGTTACCGCCTCAGAATAAAGAAAACTTGAATTCAACTCGAACTGGAAACAGATCCAGAAAAGGAAACTGTCGGACCCGTCAATAGTTGACTAGGCCATGGTATTAGTCGACTCCAAATACTAGTCAACTACTCTGACAAAATTCGAGAGCCCCAACTCTCTGTTAACCAACCTAGTCGACTATATAATGTATAAGTCGACTAATCCATATGATTAGTCGACTATACCCAGTGTTGTCTATTGATAATGTGCACAGCTCCTTGTGAACGTCCGTTTTTTGATCTCTAAAGTTTCGTCTACCTTCATGATGTATTCCAGTCACAATTCTAACACTTTTCTCTTTGATCTTGTTACACACGCTCTCATTGTGGTCACTCAACAAATCATTTGAAAAGCAGACAATTAACACAAAGAAACATGAAAAAAGGAAGAAGAAAACAAGCTATATATATTTAGCCTATTATCATAAATTGTTGTTCATTTAAATGTTTGGATGATGGTGTTGTGCCCTGGATTAGAGAGGCGTTGCAGGAGGTTCTCAAAAGGCCCTTCGCCTATCACATTGTGCTGAACCACAAACCCCAAGAACGCCAACAGTGCCAACCTTCTTATTCTCTAAATCAACAAACAAATTAATCCATCATCAGTATTATTATAGTAGAGAGCATGCAATGCAATGCAAACTGCAGTAGCAAGTGAAGTTAGTTAAATTAGTTACCGTTGACAAACTCTTTTTCCTTAGCCTCGAGTGTGAGGGCAAAGTTGAGGGGATTGAAGAAGCCACCGGGGTAGCTGTCATCGCCTTTCGGCAAGCTATACTGCTTGAAGATGGGGTCTTGGTTGACACTGTTAGATGTCTTGCCACCTTCTGATCACGACGTAGTGGAACAAGATGAACTCGATAACAAAGAGGGTGGACGATGAGGCAAAGTACTTTGCCTTGTTGGCATCATACCACTCGGGCATGTTGATGATGATGGTCTTGGTGAAGATGGACAACACACGTCAGGGATAAGAGAGAGAGCTCGTCGAGTGGGAGAGGAGAGAGAGGGCGACTCCCAGATCAGGTTTAGCTCAAGATGGAGGGGCATTGGGCGCTAGGTGTGGGCGTCAGGGATCGAGGAGAGGAGAGGATGTCTCCGAGGATACGAGGGTGGTGAGAGGGGGCTACACCGCTAACCGTGATGGTGAACACGATGGAGGCGGAGGGTGATGGCCTAGTGAGTGTTGGGTTTGATAAGGATAAGACATAGAAATAAGAAGAGAGAGAAAGAGAGGCCACCGGAGGAGAGAGAGAGGGCGAAGAGAGAGGGGGGGAGGCGTGAGGAGAGAGTGAAGAGAGATAGGGAGAGGGAGAGAGGGCAGTAAGGGGGCGAGAGAGAGAGGAGATGGGAGGAGTGAGAGAAGAGAAGGCAATAGGAGAGAGGAGGTTTGTTGGAAGAGCAAGATATAGAAATAAGAAGAGAATGAAGAGGCAAAATTGTCCAACATGTATCACATGCAACATACATGATGTACGAATCTAATGTTTCCCTCACAGAATATATGAAGTTGAAAGGATGTTAAAGTTGGAGGTAGCCACATGCTTCACAAAAATGAACAGGGTATTTTTTTTTTTTAAATGCTTGCAAAGTGTGGGTTTTCATGCAATTAACCCCTTGATTTTTGTACGTTTGTACACATTCTCCTCTCACATGCAACACCTACCATAAACGTGGTGCCCCGAGATTTTTCTCTTGGGTTTTATCAAACTTTTATTTGGGGTCTAGGCTCTTGGAATTACAAAAGAATGTTCACGGTTCAATTATTACAAAAAGATTCACTCACATTTACGAAGAAATAAGAAATGTTCCTTCGTGGATTTATGTTGAACAATTCTGTTGACTAAATTAGAGATATTTGTTGAGATTTCTTGGAATGTATTTGGGGATCAGGAGTTAGTTTTATTAAAATCACTGTCACTACACCACAAATTTGAAATAAAGGTGAGAGTTAAAGATAATATATTTATATTCTAACAAGTTCTCGTAGGTTAAGCGTCTTTTTATAAGTCGAAACATGAGTGTTTTGAACGATATATTTGTTTTTTTTCCTTTCTAAATCTGCTTTTAAATGCACCATGGTGAGAATTGAACTTAAGTTAATCTGATACCATATTAAGATCCCTGTCATTAAACTAAAACTTCAAAATTAAGGAGAGAGTCAAGGATAGTATATTCATATTCTAACAAGTCTAGTGTTGGAGCAAAACTCTATCTAATTCTCGTCAATCACAGAAAATAACCGGAGTCAGAGAGTAAGGGCACAATTTTATTTTATTTTATACATAGACGGTAGTCATACATAAAATTAGGAGTCCCGACAACTCAATCTCACTCTTTTACCAGACAACTAGGCTTCCCGACACACACTTGTTATTTTTCAAATTATTTATGCATATAGTTCCTGGTTTTATCAGTAAGCTTGGTCATTATAATTTTAACTTTTGGATAGAGCTAGCATATAATGTGACACTACCACCCCATTTGACTCCCATATTACCTCCTTTGATGGAGCTAGGGGTGTGAAGGGCTATGGGAGTGCCATGCATTTTCAGAAGGGCGTGCAAGAGTGTTATCCCTCACATCAGGTAATTAAATTACATGCCAATACATGCTTGAATAGATACTAGTCTCGAAGCTCTGCACCTTAACACTAGACATTTAGACACCTAACACAAGCTAATTCTTGTTATCTAATTGAAAATTAGTGAATTACTAAAAATACTTACTGTCTATATCTCAGCAAATTATTGCCTGGTAGTGAATCCATTTATGTCGGCTATGGATCAACCTTGCGAGTGAAATCCAAACCTGGCCTGATTCATCTTCTGAAAGAGAGAAAAAAAAAAAAAAATAGTTTGGCCTTAAAACTGAAACTTTATGTAACTCAACCTCAGGTCACTCTGGCAGGCCGCCTCTCAATAGCAACGGAACTTCTCAGATGAATTTAATTTAGCGTGCTTGAATTTATAGAAGTGAGAGAAAAATGAGAAGTGAGAAGTGAGTGAGAAATTAAAAATATAGTGAAAGTTTTAGATTTATGAAAATAATTTTTTCTGTTTTTCCAGTAGAGTTGAAAATGAAAAAACTCACTGTAAAATTGATCACAAAATAATATTTAATTAAATATTATTTTTAAAATAATATTTTTTAATTATAATTAAGCTACAAGTGACAGCTCAAAATTAAAAAAAAAAAAAAATCAGCAATGAATTTTTTTCACTTCTCGTTTTCCTCTCACTTTTATGACTCCAAACATGCTATACATTAACGTCCCACCCACGAGCACAATGTATCATTGTTGTTCGCTGATAATGCAGCATAAAACATTATCAAACGTGATTTATTTAATTTAATCACTTCCTGCTTCCGACTAGTAGTAGTAAGAACGTGAAGTAACATTGTTTCATGATGTGTCGGTACAGAGTGGGCCCCATCTGACTGCTGCCCCCATCCCCAAATTCACCACACCAGCAAATCAGGGCTCCGACCGTACTGGGCCGGCCCAGGGAGGAAATGCAGCCATAATTAGGAAACAGAGGTGATGAAAACCGACGCAAAGTTCACCCAAACACTTTCATTCATTCATCATCGTCACTGTGTCCATCATGAATGATGATTGATGCGGCCCAGCTGCTCTCTTCACTGCTGCCGCCTCTGGGTTTGTTAGTGGGTGCCTGAACGACGGTGCTTTTACTCTCTCTCTTTTTTTCTTTCTGCTTAATTTGCTTTCCAACAACTTTATTATCTATTGGGGAACGGGACACGGGTTGGAAGGTAGCTGGCACATGCGCGTGGGCCTAGTGGGGCCCATATGCTGATTTTTGATTGACTTGAGAATTTGTTTGTATTTTGGATTTTTGTTGATTAACAGAGCCCATGTACGGAAATTATGGAGGCCTGGTCCCACTTTGTTGACGTGGGGCCCACCTGAAGACCCGGGTGCTGTGTGAACTGGGATCACCGTTTCCGTTGACAGGCTGGCTTGACGTGGACTCACCGAAGGATAGATCGCGGGAAAGTAATCAATTGCCCGGCACTAACTGCGGGAAGTACTTTGAGGTCTACTTATTTGCCCCGAAAGTAAACAGAAACGGTGATTTTTCGCTATTGTTAAGTGGGCTCCACAATTTTTTTTTCTCTCCAATTCGTATTTGTTTGTCAGGGAAGAAAAACAAGAGAATTAGGTTTTTTTTATAACAGCAAGATTAAAAAAATATCAGTTACTTGGGTGCTCAGTTTTCCGGCCAAAGGAGAAAAAAAAACGCCCCGAATTTTAACAACAAGACTAAAAAATAATTTCGCTGCCTCTCTCCTTAAGGATTACTCTCCTCTCCCATCATCTCAATTACCTAGAGTCTCTCTCCCGCCGCCTGGCATCCCCTCTCGCTCTCTCTCGCCACTGATCTCCCTCCTCCAATCGTTGATCTCCCTTCCCCTGCCGCGAGCCCATTCCCCTCCCTCACACCCCCAATTACTCTCTATTACGGTTACTTACTCTCTCCTGTCGCATCAACATCCCTCTCTCTCGCTCGTCACCTGGCATCCCCTTTCGATCTCTCCCGCGACTGATCTCCCTCCTCCCGCCTCGAGTCGTTCCCCACCTTCTCCCACACCCTCGATCTTTCTCTGGTAGGGTTACTAGAGTTCTCTCGCTGCCTCAACTACCATCTCTCTAAAACACCAGTTATATCTCCTTCCCTGCCGCTTGCGCTCCCTTCTCTGTCTCTTTCGCCGCTGATCTCCCTGTTCCTACTGCTAATCTCCATGTTGGTTTTCCTTGGGTGCAATTCCTTGTCAACCAAATAAGGATGATGAAAACAAGCTGACTCAGCTCTTTCAGCTCTATTTTCCTCCTAACAAACAAGAAAAAGGACAAGAGGGGGAAATGCTTTTCTGGATTGAATTCTGACACCATCCTTTTTTTGCCTTTGCTTTCCATCAGCCAAACAGGCCTAACTGCAATTACAAGAAAGTGGTGGGGGAAAGAAAAGGGAGAGGAAAATGTGCATACATGCATTGCATGTTACACGTGTTGTGTTTATGAGTTATTTGTGTATAAATATAATGAAACGAAAAGTATTTTATCATGAGTCCAATGAGTTAAAAAGATACTGGAATGATAACTAGATATGTCATGAGTTTCTATGTGCTAAGTACTGAGATGAAATCGTGTAATGCATATATCTCGTGAAATACGAGATATTATTGCAAGAAAATAATAAAATGAATAGTTAAGTGAATTAGACTTTCCCCGTTGATGAATAGGATCATTAGAGTACCTATTTTGTTTGTTTTGTTTTTATTGTATCATCGTTTTTATCATGTCCACTCCATATTCATGTTTATTACCGGGTGCACAAATCATACTTTGTATTGTTATATGTATACCACTCCGTGAAATTTTGTGCATGACTTCACTAACTAGATTGTCGAGCTCATTCTTTAAACTAACAACATTTTTAGGTAACGAGACTTAAAATTTCATGGGTGTTTCTTTTAGGAACTACATGGAAAATTCAATTTTACGAACTTAATTTATATTTTGTCATACATGTATAGTTTGATGCTTGTATATAAACACTAAATTGGGTATGTATGCTATGTAAGTCTGTTAAATTTATAAACTAGATAGGGTGATCGTTTCTGTAAATCACCTAGAGGGGGGTGAATAGGTGATGAGCTAATCTAATGGTCAATTAATGCGGAATTAAAACTTATTAAACTAAACACTACGTATAACACAAGAGTGTAGCCGGATTCCCTGCGAAGGGCTTTGGACTAACTCCTCAAGATTCCTCTAAATAAGAGTTGAGGTGCCGCGTTGGCTCTCTTGGTTGAATACAAGTGTTAGCAAACAATCCCCAAGCATATAACAATGTGAGCACAAATATATATCAAGCATGTAAAGATGAAAGCAATATAAGCATGCAAGATATAAACAAGTAAGAGATAGAGAGAGAGCAATCGCAAACACGGGAGATTTGTTTCGAGGTTCGAGCACACTTGCTCTACGTCCCCGCCTTTAACACTATGAAGGATTCCACTAAAATCCATCCCACCGGATCACTTGGTGCCGCAACACATACAAGCTCTTTGGACTCTCTAGTCCCTTCATTCGTTCCCGCAAGAACACACCGCAAACTCACTAGCTCGCCGAGGCCGCACCTCAAACAAAGAGTTCACACACGAACTCGAAATACCGCGAACCGCAAGTCCGCCTCCTCGAAGTACAAAGTAAAGTCTTTGGTGATCACAACACTTTGATCACCTAAAAACAATCTCACAATAACACTCCTATAGGATGAATATATCAATGGATAGCTCAAATGTTGTGTGAGAAAACTAGGTTTGAAATGGTGGAGGAAAACACAAGAAAACACTTTGAAAACACTCTTGATAAACTTCCCTTTTGATTGGAAATATTTGCTCTCAAATAAGTGGAGAAAACTCTGAAATAGATGAGAAAAACTAGGTTTAAAACTCTTCTCAAATCTTAGTTAAAACAGCCCTCAAATGGGGTTTATATAGGCCCCCAACAAAAACTAGCCGTTGGCAGCTGACTAGGCCAATACTGGCCTTCCGGTCGACCGTCCAACGGCCAAAAAACTGACCGTTGAGCCTTCCGGTCGACCGCCCGATCGACCGGGCCCTAAACCAGAGAGCAACGGCTCTCTGGCCGGTAGACCGCCCTGTCGACCAGGGCAACCTGAGAGTGGGTTGCCTTCAGTCGGTCGACCGTTCGGTCAACTGACACGGCCAAGTGCACATTCTTGTGCACGTCCGGTCGACCGCTCCGGTCGACCGGCTCCTGGTCTGGTCGACCGGTTGGTCGACCGCCAGAGCCTGTCAGGTAAAATTAGGGATTTGAAAACTAGGTTTTTAATTGTCAAATAAATCCCAAAAAAATCACGAAAAATCTACAAAAATAGTTTCAGTGTAATACTTTGACATACAAACATGTTTGAGTAAAATCAAGACATGTTATAAACAATTTGAACTATTTTTGTAACTTAGAAATTTTGGCTAAAAACAAAAACTGTATTTTTCCAAAATTGGTTTTTCCAAAACTTCTCCAAATACAAAAACAAGATATTTTAAACACTTTGAAAGCATAGGGTGTATGGATATGATCCACTACACATACATGATGAAATATCTATGTTTTTGACATTAAGCACTAAACATGATTTTGATTAAAGACATGTAAACTTTGAATACCAAAAACCAAAACGGTATTTTGTCAAAATGAAAAGTCTTTTCCAAAATAAAAATTCTTTTATGAAAACTCATCTAAATCAAGAGTGTGTGTGTATATGGTAACTTGAGCAATCCACCAACTATTCTATCCTTTATATTTTAACTAAAAACAAAATCTTAATAAAACAAACCTAGACTCAAGTCTTGATCTTGAAGGGCTTCACTTGAAGTCTTCTCATCTTCTTGACTTGGTCCAAACTTGATCCAAAGAGCTAGACTCCTCTTGAGTACTTGATGTGGTTTTGATGCACAAGCTCTTGAATCAAACCGTGCTAGCTCCAAAACTTGACTTTAAATCCTTTGTTGAAGCTACACACCAACTAAGATCTTGATCACAAATCTGAGACTAAATAAACACAAGATCATTAGTACTATAACTACATGAGTTGATCATCATCAAAACTAGAGTGATGGGCCTTTGAGCCAACAATCTCCCCCTTTTTGATGATGACAAAACTCATGGAGTTATATATGCATGGATTAAAGTAAAGCTTCAAAGAAGCTCCCCCTTAACTCATGCATAACAAACAAGCAATAAGATATGGCAATAAAGCACATAAACATGTATGAAAACATAAGGAGATAAATATGCCAATCAAGCATAAAACTCATCAAATTCTTTTCCTCCTATTTGTAAAACAAAGTAATATGCATAAACAAAAATTCTTCTCCCCTTTATGTATAAAGCAAGAAAAACATGCATATATACTAAAATACTTCTCCCCTTTTTTGTCAATCATCAACAAAGGGGTTAAAGTAAACACAAAACAATGTTCCCCCCTTTTTGTTAGAAATAAAAAAAATCAACAAAAGGGTGAACTCAACAAAGGTTAAAGTAAACATAAAAGATATATGTGATATACATTCATGAAGAGGAAGACGCTAAGTTAACTTCCCTACATATATGCATTACATGAAGAAGGGATGACAAGCCCTAATTCACATAACACATAATATGCAATGCATAAGAGGAGATGTGAAGCTCCCCCTACACACGTGTACCACATAAAGAAGAGTTGTCAAGCTCCTCAATATAAGATACACTCAACATGAATCTATATGTAGAAGAGATGTTAAGCTCCCCTTGCATATAGGCAATACACATCAAAACATCTTTAATTTTCAATAAAACAAATTTTGAGATATCTTAGTAAATCAAATTTTAAGATATCAATTGTAAATAAACATTACAAATTTTGAATTTTTAATTGTAATTGAAACATTTTATCAATTGAAATAACAATGAAATTTTGATACAAATTGTAATCTTGATACCAATGAAAGAAAGTATTTTATATTTTGATACCAATATAAATTTTCATGGATACCAATTGAAATAAATAAATCAATAGATACCAATAGAAACATATTATGCATTTTGATATCAATAAAAATACTAATTGTAAAAAAAATAATTGAAGATAATGCATAAGCTTATATAAAAATATCAATTGAGAAATCAATTGAAAATTAAGATTTGAATGAAGTTTAGCATAAACATACTTTGTGCTTTAAACATGTAAATATCTTGAAAATCAAGTATAAATATATGTATTTGATTGTGCTTGATTTTCAAAACATATATATGTATGGAAAAGACAATACCAATAGGAATTGATATTATAGAAATTATGAAGCATACATATATGGGAAACAAAATATGAGTATATACAAAAAAAATATCAATTGAGATACCAATTGAAAATAATAATGTAAATCAAGTATATAATTCATAACTACCACCCTTTATATGCACAAGATAAAGGATTTTTCAATAAAGCTTACAAGGCATACTCGCCCATCCGTCCACCCATAATGGGATTGGTAGGAGTTTTCAAAAATAGGATTTTGAAAATATTTTTATTGTGAAAATACTACCAAAGGAAGAATAAATAACTAGTTAAAAGTAATTTTTGAAAAACTAGTTAAAGATCCTTCAAAACATGAAACCAAATCATATGTATCATGAAACATACTAAATACACAAAATTCGACACTCAAAGTCCATAAAGTTCAAAATGACCATGAAACATAGTCATGAATAAACAAATAAAAGGTGAGTGCACAAGAATCATGTAATTAGCATTTTTCATGAAAATAGTCAATTATGCACAAAACAAACATGAATCTCAAAAAAAAAAAAATCATGAAAATCATAAAGATTTTATTTTTCATCTAAAAACAAACTTCTAGGTATATGTATGTTTTTATCCAAAACTAATAATATGCATACATATCTCAAACATAAAATGAGTTCATGAAGTAAATTTCGTGAAGGCAAATGACTCCAGGGGCTTACATGTATATTTATTAGTTTTGACTAAAAATAACATATACGTGAAGTAAAATAAGAAAATAGGCAAAACAAGTGTAAATGAGGAAATCATCAAAACTAGGCTATACATGTGCATATAGTGAGTACAAGTGAACAATGAAGTGCAAATGTATATGAATCAAATGTCGCTCACTACTTGAACATGTATCTATCCAAGTTTTAATAAAAACTACATTTAAACTAGTATTTACCACATGAAGCACAAAACTAATAAAACATGAACATGCTAAAAATATCATATATGAAACGGCATGTAAATAAACTAGGAGTTTAGAGATAGTTACCAAACCAAAGAACTATTCTCTAATTCTCCAAAACATGGTGGTTCTCTAATTCATATGTATAGAAATACATGTGTGGTTGTAGATGTTATATTTGTTGGCCCAAAGGCCTTCCACCCTAGTTTTGATTATGATTAACTCATGTAGTTATATGTTTACTAATAATCTTGTGATTTTAAGTTTCAGATCATTAGCAAGATATTAGTTGGTGATTGCTTCAAAAAGATGAGTTTGGAAGCCTTCACTTGGTGATTCCCGTGCCCGAGCATCAAGATCATACCTTTGCACTCGGTGGATCACGTTTGGGATCGAGTCGGCTTGAAGATTGAAGATCATCAAGAAGACTTAGGTATCCTAGTTTAGTTTAGTGTGTTTAGATCCATTTGTAAAGATATGTATAGTTGATATGCTCAAGTGCACAAACACACACGTTTTATGTTTGGTCTTCGGTTTTCATGAATAGTTGATCAAAACAAGTTTAATTGATATATGTATAGTTGTTTCATTCTATACATGCATGCTTAACTTTTAAACAAACTTATTTTGACTTTCCTATTCATGTATTGAAAAATCCAAGTTTGATAAAAATACAAGTTTTGGTTTTTTGTAAAAATGATAAGACACAAAAATAGTTCATATTGATTGATATTTGAGCTAAACTTTTTATTACATGTTTACATATCAATGCAAAATGATAAAACTATTTTTGGTATTTTTACAAGACTTAAAAAGATTTTCTAAAATATTTTAACTTATGTTTTTCTGCCCTGAACTGTGACTGACAGGCCAGGTCGGTCGACCGCATGGGTCGACCGCACTAAGGGCCGGTCGACCCGTGAGGTCGACCGACGTGCACAGAGCCGTGCACGTCTGGCAGACACAAGGGCGGTCGACCCGGACGGTCGACCGTAACTGAGAGCAGTGCTCTCTGTTTATTTGGGTCGACCGGGCGGTCGACCGGGTTTGCCCAACGGTCATATTTCTGACCGTTGGCGGTCGGCCGGGCCGGCCGACCGGTAGCCTGTCAGGCTGCCAGATCAGCCTAACGGCTAGTTTTGTTTTGGGGCTATAAATACCCCATTGTTTGGTGTTTTTGGCCAAGATTTTCAAGAGCAAAAATTCCCTACTCTCTGGTTTTAAAAATAAGTTTTTAAAGTGTTTTAGAGCCTCAAAGATTTCATCTTTATTGTTTTCAAGGGTTTGGAAAATTCAAAGAAAAATAGGTTTTTGGGATATTGCTTTAGATCTTCATTTCTATCATATTGCAAGTGTTTTTCCCAAGGATTTTTCTTTGCTATTTGATTTCCAAAACACCTTGATTTCCACACTTGAGCTTATCATACTATCCTATTCTATTAGGATCATTGTTTAGTGGAAAAAGAGATTGTTTGAGGTTGTTGAGCCTCCAAGTTGTAAACACCCTTGCTCTTGTTGTATCCCTCTTCGGTAGAGGTTGATCGGGTGATTGGTTTGCTCCCTCTTTGGTAGAGGTTGAGGTTGTGGATTTGAGGTGATTGGTTTGCTCCCTCTTTGATAGAGGTGGAGATTGGTGTTTACTCCCTCTTGGTGAGGTGGAGTTGGTTGTTGGTTTGTATCCCTCAAGTGTGAGGTGGATCGGTTGTTGTTTGGCTAAGAGCCTACCCCTCTTGTGTGAGGTGGTGTTTGTATTGAGAGAGGAGTTTGGTACTCCTTGTGTTGTAACAAATCCTCTTCGGTAGAGGTTCCCTCGGTGGGAGATAGTGGATTGGAAATCCTACACGGTGGTGGCGGGGATGTAGAGCTAGGGGCTCGAACCTCGAAACATATCTTAGTGTTTGCGTTTGATCCATTGTCTCTCTAACTCTCTCTCTCTTTATATTGTGCAAAGCATCATTCTTCATTCATATCATTCATTGCTTGTGTTGTGCCTTGCATATTTCATATTGCTATATCTTGTATATGCTTGGTTGTTTGTGTGTGCCTCACTTATACTTAACCACAAGAGCTTCATATAGCACCTCAACCCATTCAAGGGAATCAAGAGGAGTTAGTCCAGAGCCCTTCACGGGGAATTCGGCTACACTTGTGTGTTGTATTAAGTGTGTTGCAAAATTTGCATTAGCTTCCGCATTTAGCGCATTTAGTTTCTAGATTAGCAAGTACACCTATTCACCCCCCCCCTCAAAGTGTTTTTCAATTGGTATCAGAGCCAACGCTCCTGATACTTAGGCTAACATCCTAGGAGTGAGATCCATTTGTTTGCTAATCTTGTTTGCATTTGCTTTTTTTGCACACATATAGTTTGGACCCATGGACTTCATGACCCCACCTATGTATGATGCTTCCAACATTCTTGTTTGGAAGACTAAGATGTCCATATACCTCCAAACCCTAGGCTTACATGTTTTCCTTGCGGCTACCAAGAAATGCTATCTTGAAAATCGCATTCATATAGGGGCCAATGCACAAGCCCTTGAGGCCATTAGAAGCGTATTATCTAAAGATTATCTTATGAGTGTTTCTAACCTTGATTCCGCTTTTGCAGTGTGGAACAAGTTGACAACAACCACCACCTCCAAGCTTCAAATGCCTATCCAACAAGACGAGGAATCTAGTAGAGAATCCGAGCCACGACAATGCTATATGGTCCAAGGGAATGACTACCTTGAGGTACACTCGGAAACCCACATAGATGATGATGATGATGCTAGTTCTTCAAATGATTATATTGATGCCCATGCTTTAAATGAAGAACTTTCAATAGTTTGTGAAAAATTAATTGAAAAATATAATTTGTTGAAAAAGAAAAGTCTAGAAATTGAAAAAGAAAATAAAAGTTTGTATTCTAAACTTAACATTGTTTTGCAAGAGAAGGAAGAGGTTTCTAGTGAATGTGACTCACTTAGATCTCAACTTAATCTTGCATTAAAAGAAATGAATTTTTAAAATCTAAAAATGATTGCCATGATCTTTTGAAGAAAAATGAAAATTTGTCTTCAAAAGTTGATTTTGTTTTAAAAGAAAATAATTCTTTATAAAGAGAAATTGATTTTATTTCAAAAGAATTAGAAATTTGTTTAAATAAAAATAAATCTTTGAAAAATGATATTGTTTCTCATGTTTGCCATGCTAGGGTAGTTTCACCTAGATCACCCCTTGCATGCTCCACTTTTTCTTTGATTAAAAATGATATAAATGTTTTAAAGAAGAGTATTGATTGTTTGGGCTCCACTTTGAGCCAATGTGTTGTGGGCCATACACGTTTGGAAACCTTGGTTCGAAAGAAACAAGTTCCATCCTTTATGCATGCACACCCTCCACGGCATACACATGCTCCTCACGGACACCATCACACCATGTATGCTCATGTGTACACTTGTACACATTGTGGACATCAGGGCCACCTTGCTAAATTTTGCTATGATAGAATACATGTTGATAATTTAGCAACTAAATTTGTTTGGGTTAGAGAAGGTACTAACCCCCATGGACCCAATACGATATGGGTACCAAAGACCACCCCTCCTATTTTTGATGTAGGTGTGGGCTCTCACATGACGTGAGAGTTGCCGTACCTTGGAGTGGATGCGTTCCGTACTTAAAGGATATTATTTGGATGCATCACTTTCAAGGAAAGTTTGGTGGGAGGACCACCTTGGTTTGGAGAACTAGAGCGGTGCCCTCATTGGTTTTGGTATCGAATCTCTAACTCCTTATGTTTACATGCTTTCCATGTTTATCTTTCATAGCATGTTTTGATGTTTGTTGATTACTATGAAAATGCCATGCTTATTAGATTAGTGATATACATGTTTAGTTATTTTGAGACACCCATGTTTAATATGGAAAAATTCTTTTGTGTTCTCACTATATGGTTGCTATTGCGTATAACATATTTCTAATAACATGTGGACATTCATAATAATCATGTTTTTGCTCATCATGTTGATTTTTATCTTGTTTTTGATGCTTCATGTTTTGAATATATGTTTAGATGTTAGTTTTCATTAAGACTAGGTATATATTTGTGCATATTGTGGGCCACAAATAAATCTATATATGTTTGAGCTTGAATGCTTATTTGAACCCATTAGATGTGCTAGTATAGTCTAGTTTTGATGATTCATGCATTTTAAACTTGTATTCCTATTTTTGGATTTGTTTTATGAGTTTTCATTTCATGTATATGTTCATTTTGCCGAACTTTAAGATATACATGTATACCCCTTGAGTCATTTGCCTTTCATGCAAATCTATACATATGGACTCAATTGTGTTTAGGGATATGTATGTATACTTTTTGTGTTGACAAAACATACATATGCCTTGATATGAAGATTTGTTTTAATGAAAATTTAGCTTTTCATGTTTTCATTGTTTCAAGGAATTTTGAGCTTTATTGGAAATTTCATAATGCCATGTCACACATTACTTGTACACTCACCATTTTTAAAATATTTCTCATGAGTATGTTTTCATGAGCATGTATGGACTTTATTGAATATTGAGTGTTTTAAATGCTATGTGATTTACATGTGTTTTATGAAAATTATTTTTAGTTTATTCCTTACTTGAAGGATTTCGTGCTAGTTTACAACTTTTTCTTATAACTAGTTGCGATATTCTTCATTTTGGTAGAGATTTTCAAACATGCTACATTTTCAAACCTATTTTTGAAAACCCCTACCTTCAATGGGAGGATGGATGGGAGATCATGTTCATGTATGCCTTAAAATGAAAATCATTTAAAAACTTGAACCATGATTGGGAGGTAGATGATATGAGACATACACTTGATCTTATTGTTATTTCAATTGGTATCATTGAATTCTTTCAATTGGTATCAATTTTGACCTTTCTTGTATACTCATATATGTTTATATATATGTATGATTTCAATTCCAAGAATATCAATTTCAATTGGTATCTATTTTCATACATATATATGTTTGTGTTTATGCTAAGCTTGAGTTTCAATTTTGTTTCAATTGATTACTTTTAAATTGGTATCAAGTCTACGCATTGTTTTAGTTTGTATTTCATAAAGGGGGAGAAAATTTGATTTTGTATTTCAATTGGTATTTGTACTCCCATACTTTATGATTGAAAATTTAAATTTGGTATCATATGTTCAAAATAAAAGATATTTACAATTGGTATCAAAATTTTTGTTTAGACATTCAAAACTTAATATGTTTAATTTCAATTGGTATCAAGATTTTCATGTGTTTTGCTTAAAATTGGTATCAATATTTTTTATTTGTTTCCTTTCAATTGGTATCAAGATGCTATTCATTGACATATTTTCAATTGGTACCTTAATTGATTGTCACCCCTAATTGGTTTTGTTTTTATTTTAGACAAAAAGGGGAGAAAAATTTATTGATTTAGTTTTGCTTTTATCCTTTATTGATTCTTTGTATTAAAAAGGGTGAGAAGATTTTGTTTTGTTTTGATTGTTTACCCCTTTGTTGATGATTGACAAAAAGGGGGAGAAAGATTTTGAGTTTGATTGGTTTATATATGCATGTTTATGTTTTTGCATATATTAAGTTTAATTTAGTTTAATTTTAATTGGTATCTAGAGCATGTTTTGTTTTTAAACATTTCATTGGTATCTAGAACCTTTTATTGTTTTGCATAGATATGCATTCATGTTTAATATTCATTGCATATTTATGTTTATTTGTTTATGCATGAGTTAAGGGGGAGCTTCTTTGAAGCTTAACTTTAATCCATGCATATATAACTCCATGAGTTTTGTCACCATCAAAAAGGGGGAGATTGTTGGCCCAAAGGCCTTCCACCCTAGTTTTGATGATGATTAACTCATGTAGTTATATGTTTACTAATAATCTTGTGATTTTAAGTTTCAGATCATTAGCAAGATATTAGTTGGTGATTGCTTCAAAAAGATGAGTTTGGAAGCCTTCACTTGGTGATTCCCGTGCCCGAGCATCAAGATCATACCTTTGCACTCAGTGGATCACGTTTGGGATCGAGTCGGCTTGAAGATTGAAGATCATCAAGAAGACTTAGGTATCCTAGTTTAGTTTAGTGTGTTTAGATCCATTTGTAAAGATATGTATAGTTGATATGCTCAAGTGCACAAACACACACGTTTTATGTTTGGTTTTCGGTTTTCATGAATAGTTGATCAAAACAAGTTTAATTGATATATATATAGTTGTTTCATTCTATACATGCATGCTTAACTTTTAAACAAACTTATTTTGACTTTCCTATTCATGTATTGAAAAATTCAAGTTTGATAAAAATACAAGTTTTGGTTTTTTGTAAAAATGATAAGACACAAAAATAGTTCATATTGATTGATATTTGAGCTAAACTTTTTATCACATGTTTACATATCAATGCAAAATGATAAAACTATTTTTGGGTATTTTTACAAGACTTAAAAAGATTTTCTAAAATATTTTAACTTATGTTTTTCTGCCCTGAACTGTGACTGACAGGCCAGGTCGGTCGACCGCATGGATCGACCGCACCAAGGGCCGGTCGACCCGTGAGGTCGACCGACGTGCACAGAGCCGTGCACGTCTGGCAGACACAAGGGCGGTCGACCCGGACGGTCGACCGTAACTGAGAGCAGTGCTCTCTGTTTATTTGGGTCGACCGGGCGGTCGACCGGGTTTGCCCAACGGTCATATTTCTGACCGTTGGCAGTCGGCCGGGCCGGCCGACCGGTAGCCTGTCAGGCTGCCAGATCAGCCTAACGGCTAGTTTTATTTTGGGGCTATAAATACCCCATTGTTTGGTGTTTTTGGCCAAGATTTTCAAGAGCAAAAATTCCCAACTCTCTGGTTTTAAAAATAAGTTTTTAAAGTGTTTTAGAGCCTCAAAGATTTCATCTTTATTGTTTTCAAGGGTTTGGAAAATTCAAAGAAAAATAGGTTTTTGAGATATTGCTTTAGATCTTCATTTCTATCATATTGCAAGTGTTTTTCCCAAGGATTTTTCTTTGCTATTTGATTTCCAAAACACCTTGATTTCCACACTTGAGCTTATCATACTATCCTATTCTATTAGGATCATTGTTTAGTGGAAAAAGAGATTGTTTGAGGTTGTTGAGCCTCCAAGTTGTAAACACCCTTGCTCTTGTTGTATCCCTCTTCGGTAGAGGTTGATCGGGTGATTGGTTTGCTCCCTCTTTGGTAGAGGTTGAGGTTGTGGATTTGAGGTGATTGGTTTACTCCCTCTTTGATAGAGGTGGAGATTGGTGTTTACTCCCTCTTGGTGAGGTGGAGTTGGTTGTTGGTTTGTATCCCACAAGTGTGAGGTGGATCGGTTGTTGTTTGGCTAAGGGCCTACCCCTCTTGTGTGAGGTGGTGTTTGTATTGAGAGAGGAGTTTGGTACTCCTTGTGTTGTAACAAATCCTCTTCGGTAGAGGTTCCCTCGGTGGGAGATAGTGGATTGGAAATCCCACACGGTGGTGTAGGCGGGGATGTAGAGCTAGTGGCTCGAACCTCGAAACATATCTTAGTGTTTGCGTTTGATCCATTGTCTCTCTAACTCTCTCTCTTTATATTGTGCAAAGCATCATTCTTCATTCATATCATTCATTGCTTGTGTTGTGCCTTGCATATTTCATATTGCTATATCTTGTATATGCTTGGTTGTTTGTATGTGCCTCACTTATACTTAGCCACAAGAGCTTCACATAGCACCTCAACCCATTCAAGGGGAATCAAGAGGAGTTAGTCCAGAGCCCTTCACGGGAAATTCGGCTACACTTGTGTGTTGTATTAAGTGTGTTGCAAAATTTGCATTAGTTTCCGCATTTAGCGCATTTAGTTTCTAGATTAGCAAGTACACCTATTCACCCCCCCCCCCCTCTAGGTGTTTTTCAATATTGAGTATGATGATGGAGATGATTGTTTTGTTTGAATTGAGGATACCGAGCGGGATACTCTCAACCTTATATATATTATGTTGTAGATAGCTAAGACTGTAATCTCAAGGATGTGATAAGTAGGCCGATTGTGATCGAAATTATATAATTATAAGGACATTGTAGAAATTATACAAGAGATGTTACCGAAATTTAGAAGAAAATCAAATATTATTATGTGGATCAAAGATATTAGTAACTGGGGTTGTTACTGTTGGAATCAGAGCTCAGACTTAGGGAAAAGGATTAAACTTAGAATAGTTGATTTAGGTATAGGGTTGATTGCAATGATTGAAATGTATGTATGTGTTAGCTATAAATGAATGTATGCAAATATGTGGTATGATATGAGTAGTCTAAGGAGAGTACTGGGTTCACACATGTACAATTGATCTTAAAACACGTGATATTTGATCACTCCCTTATATTTGGATTATGGTACCCGCATACCATGAATCAGTTGAGTACTGCTAGGGTGCAGGCCTCAGTATGGGTTGCCGGTGGTATGGTTTCTATAGTGAGAGAATGGTTAAAATATCAAGGAGTTTGGGTTAAATTAGAGTGAAAGAACATAGTAGAGAGTTTGAATAAGAAATAATGAGATTACGAGACGAAAGATCAAAGAACATATTGTATTAGAAAAAGCATGAATTTTTGGAATTTACAGTTTAGCAATTTTTAGAAACATATATACTTAAATATTGGAATATTATGCGAGATGAATCTGATATTGTTTTGATTGTCTAGATGTGTAATGGTCTCAGTTTTTTATCATTGAATTAAGTTAGTTCATTTCATAGTCTTCATAATTATCTTCAAACTTATCAAAAATTCCTGCAATATCTCCTCTATAATTAGGGGTCTGCCCTGATACAACATATACAATTTTGGCTTGATATCACCTACTTATAAATTTTTAAATTTCAACCATATAAATTCAACACAAAGTCAATATAATAAATACAACTCGAGAATACACCTCTCGGTATCATATTCCAACATAAACAAATCAAATTCTTATCTAGGTACAACTAAAACTCATGTATTTATATATAAATCTCTGAATCCACTTATACTTAATCAACTATCTATTCTACTCAATAACAACTATTTCTACATATGCACATAATCAAAACATTCAAATATAATCGAACAGCTGGGTAGACCCACATAAGAGGTAGTCCGTGTTCCTTAAGCCGGGTCTTGCCTTAGTCTTCACCTGAAAGATATAATCTGAGGCAGTGTGAGCTTACAGTCAGTGAGTAAAGTAGTTCATAATTTATCATGATATTGACAGTGTGTAGTGTGCATGATACAAGGAAATACATATTCATAGATTCTCAACTAGATTGTTCATTTACTTCAATCTGTTGTTCAATTAATACCAATGTATATAAGTAACAAGTGCCAGGGTTTTTTTTTCAAAATTAAAAAAATCAGTATTCTAACAATACCTATCTATGTCTTCAATAGTGTATTATGAATTTTTGGTTGTCCCCATACTATACACAGTAACACCTCCAATACATACATAATATACACATACACATATATCACACATACACGTTTATTCACATACAATAATTCTTTATCTTTCACCGTCTTCTTCACCTTCAGTTCTATACTGTTCCCTTCCTCCATATATATATTGTTGGTCCAAAGGTCCATCACTCTAGTTTTGATGATGATTAACTCATATAATTATAGTACTAATGATCTTGCGCTTATTTAGTTTCAGATATTTGATCAAGATCTTAGTCGGTGTTTAGCTTCAACGAAAGATTTGAAGTCAAGTTTTGAAGATAGCACGTGTTGATTCAAGAGCTCGCGATTCAAGATTGCATCAAGTACTCGAAGATGAGTCCAGCTCATGGGTCAGGTTTGGACCAAGTCAAGATGGAGAAGAAGTTTTTCATGAGAAAATTTTAAAGACTTGTGTCATGTTTGTAAGTGCTAAGATTTTATTTTTAAATAAAATTTAAAGGATAGATTAGTTATGGAATGCTCAAGCTTATACACACACAACTTTGGTTTTCGAAAAATTTGGTTTTTGTTTTAAGGTTTAAATTCTATGCCTCAAAAACAGTTAACAGGTTTGTAGTATGTGTTGATTTTTGATCACACATATTTGTACTTCAAAGTGTTTTAATGAACTTATTTTTTCAGATTTTATGAAAATTTTATGGAATTTAAGATGTATTTTAAAATGTTATTAAAACTGTTTTTTTGGGCTGCTGGCGACCCGACAGACTGATCGGCTGAAGCAGGGCTCGGTCGACCGATCGGTAGACCGACATGCATAAAACGTGCACAAGCCCATGTGACCTGAGATCGGTCGACTGACTGATCGACCGTAGTTGAGTTCGGTCGACCGACTGAGTTTGTAAAGCTCTCAGGTTTTTTGGTCGACCGGGCGGCCGACCGTTCTGCTGATCTGCTCGACACGCTTGTATTTTTTTGTCATAACTTTTTATTCTTACATTAAATCAACATGATTTAAATTTCAAAGATAAATTTCAGGGCTACATTTCTTATTCAACACTCATTTTCTGATTCAAATGTTAAAGATGTCAAATATCGGGTTGAAGTTTGTTCTTATTCTAAAAATAGTTTACAGTTTTTGATTTGATACCATTTAGTTTTTTATTGATAACTTTCTATTCCGAAAATATATTTATTTAATATAAGTTGCATTAGAAAGAAAACTTAAATATCTACAAATTCTTCCTATATACTTATTTCCAAATTTTAATGTTTTAGGCATCAAAATAGTGCTCAAATTTGACCTATTGTACAGTCTGGGTTTATCGTCGGTCAATTGCCCGGTCGACCGCTAGACTCCAACTGTCAGAAATTTGACCGTTGGTCGGTCGACCGGGCAGTCGATTGACAGGCTATTCTGGTCAGATTTTAAGCCATTACGGCTAGTTTTTGAACCCCTATAAATAAGAGATCTTTTGGCCTATTTTAGGCAAGATTCTTGGACAGTTTTCAATAGCCATTTTCCCATCTCCAACAGAAGTTTTTCAACAAGTTTTTGGGGTAAACTTTCATATCAAAAGAGTGTTTATCAAGAGTGTTTTTTTGAGTTTTCAAAAGAGATTCCTTGATTTTTTCACCACAACATCTATCTAGTTCTTCTTACGCAAGCTTGAGCTTTCCATTGCTATATTCATCCTCTAGGATCCTGATTGTGAGAGAGTTTGTTTTTGTAATCAAGAGAAGTGATTACAAGTGTTTCACCCCTTGTATTTGAGGAGTTGTAGAGGTTGTGGCCTCGGTAAGCTTGCGGGTTCGCGTGTGTGGTTCTTGCGGGAACAAGTGAGGGACTTGCGGGTCAAATATTCTTAAGGGAGCTTGTTGTAGGTGTTTGATTGCTTAAATGAAAGAACAATCAAAGAGTTTAAGAATTTACCGTGTAGCTTGTGGCTAACGGGTCGTGTCCACAAGGAGGAATGCGATGAAAGCTTTTCGGTGATTCGTTGAATAACAAAGAATTGTGCTCGTTTTTTAAGTGAAAAGAGAATGGAAAGAAGGAGATGATTAAAAGAGAAATTACAACTTTTAGAGAAGGCTTTGGAGAAGGTGATTTAAAAAGCTCAAAAATTGTTTTGTTGATTATAATAAGGAAGAAAATCTAGGCTCACTATCTCACTACTCAATTGTTCATTCTTCTATTAACATCCTAAGTGCCTCAAATTGATCATAGGCAAAACTTAAAGTTGATTTTTAGAAAGTTTGAAGTAAAGCACATAAGATAGTTGGAAGAGTTCACTCTTTTCTTTGAAAAATCGTTTAGAATCAAATATTAAATCATCAAGCGTCAAGAAGTAAGAATGAAGTAAAAATAGTTCAAGAAACGTTCATGAAAGAAGTGAGAGTTTAACAATCCAAACCCATCCTCATGTGCCTTCAAGAACACTTTCAAAAAGAAAGACTTTAAGTAAGGCATGCAAATGATTCATTGGGTCTTTTTCTTTAAAACCAGAAGAGAAGAAGAACTATAGAGAGTTACAATAATGAACCCAGAAAACCGTTTTAGTTACTCATGGAAAACAAAAAAGAAAGCAAATAAATAATGTAAGCCATACCGTAATACGAGTGGAAGAAAAAGTAGCTCGATTCTTGTATTGATGTCACTTCAATCTTTTAAGTACAAGCACTCAATCCTCTCTCTCACAAGTATTGATACTGGACTACAAATTAAAAAATAAGAATACAACTTTTGTGCTAGCTAACAAAGAGCCTAAATTCTTAGAAAATAAACACAAATTTTAATCCTCGTCTTCGCCCCTTTTTGCTCTGTTGAAACTGATATTTATAGGGAAAAACCAAAATGAGAGGATCCCGGGAAGATTGGGGGAGCAAACGCTCCCCCAACTGACTCCACTTGGCCGCGGAAACGCGGCTAGGGCCACGTTTCCGCGGCCCTGGTGTGGCCATGTGGCCACACCCAATTGGTGGAGAACACTGGTTTGATGATATGCCCGTATCTTTTGCTGGTTTTCTTGTTTCTACTCTAAAAGTTGACGAAACAGTCTTTGATTGTGTTGCTTCAACCGCTTGATTCAAGGAGGATTCTTCTCAACCTCTTGATATGCCAAGATTTTGCCCTGATTCTTTCATTTCGAATTTATTCTGAATTAAATCAGAATTTGGTGGGCTTTTGGGCTTGTTTCTCTTTTCTTTCTTTTAGCGCTTAGGCCTACATTTAACAAAGAAAGAAGACTTATTAATAGGATTTATTAGCTAAAAAGTATGGTAAGGTGACAATGTAAATGCAATATATGTGACTAATCACACCCCTACACTTATCTTTTGCTCGCCCTCGAGAAAAAAATCAGACTAATTCTAATCAATTATTAGATCACTTTCGCAGGTCACTCGATTGCACTGAGCATGTGCAACAAGCCGTTAAACCTCTAGGTTACCCCTAGAGGACGAGTTTTGTCTCGTGAGGGTTTTCAGTGGATTGCACCCACAAAATCCATAAAGAAAGAGGAAAAAAATTAGTATTTTCGATAAACATTTTTAAAGGAGAAAATATTTGAAGTATATTTGTGAGAGTTTAAGTAATCTATAAGTTATAGGAATATCAAAATTTTTATTCCTAAACTTAGTCTCTATTCAAAAACATATCATCAATCAAAGTAAGGAGTCAAATTATTTTTCTCATCTAGTCTATTAATTTACCCTGAGTCGTATGCACCACCGTGACTGTGAAGTTAACTAAGGGTTCTTTAACATCAACTCCTATGCCTTATTTATATGTATTTTTGGTGGATTTTATTCCTCAATTTCATTAGGCTTTCTAATCTGCCCATGTAACGAGCCTTCAGTCGGTGAGACCCAAACCGGACAGTTTTGGGGCATCAGGTGAGAAAACACCCCTAAGGACTTAAACACTTGAGCAGACAAGGCCACAAAACAAAGGTTTTTATTTATGAAATGTACCCCTTTTAGGCGTGAATACTTATGCTTCATGAGGCATAAATACCCAGCTTAATCAGAGGATTTATATGTATACATTTTTTTTCAAACTTATCTAATTATCTTTTGCATAAATACCAAGGCTTGCTTAGACCAAAGCACCTAGCTAATCAATAATTAGATTTCTTTATATTTTTTTTCATAATATATTTTTTTTATAAGGCATAAGAGTCTCTGTTTTTAAACCGTAAGTGTGTAAGTGTATTTAGTGTGCATATTTCATCAAGGTAAATATCAAGACTAAATTACTTTCACAAATTTTCTTCCTAACCCTAAACATCAAACAAGTTATCTGACTTTGACCAAGTATAAGAAATCCTAATTATGATTTTCCTATTCCTTAAAATTGACTTAATTTCTTATAAAAAATATATCAAAATATTGTTCTAACCTTTCAAAAAGTTTTTTTTTCAAGTTATAGTAGTCATCATGTTACATGTTAGAACCCTCCCCCACACTTATCTCATGCATTGTCCCCAATGTATGAAAGAAATGTATACATGCATGAAATGAAATGTAAAAGAGGTGCATATATTACACAGGAATATGTACAACATCATGTTTCTCCCACACCTAGGTCTTTTTCGGTCTTATTCCTCTAGCTCTCTTCTCATCATTCCAATGGGTCCTCTTTATAGGGCACAGTGGGGAGGCCACTTGTTTTGTCATTTTAGCTTCCTTCCTCCCCAGTCTCACCTTCTTTAGGTATTTCTTCCTCATATTGCTACAATAATTATTCAAAAATTTATCACCACCACACTTTTCAGTTGGAACTTCCTCACTATGAATTCCTAGGAATTCTAACTCAGTTTCATATATCTCCTCAAAGCTTAGGTCAACACTTTCCTCTAAAAATGTGCAATTAACCAAAAGATCCCTAGTTGGTTCATCCAAACACATGAGTTCTTCTTCGAAGAGGTTTTCAAAGAGTATGTCAATCAGAGGTTCTTGAATTATATCCTCATGCGATACATTATTGGTTGGCTCATCGAAAGTGAAGATATTCAAATCAAATTTTCCCTTTTTCAAGGGTACTCTAACATTAGGATCTTCGACATATGCCTTCTCATCAAGATAATCGCATTCATTTTTAAATAATTCATTAAGAAACAGCAACTCATCTTCTAAATCTTCACTCTCTTCATCACAATTGTTTTCAACAAAGTTTACCTCAAATGTTTGATCTCTTATCTTACGAGGTTGTTTTTCTACGTTGAAGACATTGACTTCTCTAGTCATGTCCCCAAAAGTTAACCTCATGGATCCATTCCTACAATTGATGATGGCATTGGCAGTAGCAAGGAATGGTCGCCCTACGATAACAGGAGTTTGAGCCCTATGATTAGAGTTAGATACAGGTTGTGTCTCAAGAAATATGAAATCAACAGGGTAAATAAACTCCCCAACCCGGATAAGGACATCATTAATCTCCCCTTTTGAAACTTTCACTGAACGGTCAGCCAGTTGGATAGTGACTCGAGTTGGACTAAGATCGCCCAACCCGAGTTGTTGATAAACTAAGAATGGAAGCAAGTTGATACTTGCCCCCAAGTTAAGAAGTGCACGACTAATCTCGTCTTGTCCTATTGTGCAGGCAATGGTGGGACTACCTGGATCCTTGTACTTGACAGGGATCAGACCCGATAGTAGCTCACTAATGTTAGTGGCTAAGAAGACCTTTTTTGGTATATTAGTCTTTCTCTTCTTGGTGCACATGTCCTTAAGAAACTTAGCATAGGAAGGACTTGTTGGATGGCATCAAGAAGTGGCACATTTATCTTCACTTGATTAAATATCTCAATTATCTTGTCCATGTGTATATTTTACTTGTTATTTTTCAGCCTATTAGGAAATGGTACTATAAGCTGGTGCACCTGACTGGCTGACTTATCTTTTTCAGATTCGTCAGAATTAAAAGGATTTGGATTAGATGAAGTGGATGCTTGATTGTGGTTGTGCTGAATGGGATTGGTTGGCTTTGATACTTGATTATCAACTCTCTTTCCTGAACTCAATGTATGAACTGCATTACATTGATTTAATGAATTATCCTCAGCCAAATGAGCTTGTTGAGAATTCCTCGGATTGGTTATTGGCTGACTAGGCAGGGTACCCTTCTGTCTCTCATTCTGTGGAGCGGCTAGTTGGCTCATTTGAACCTCTAACCTCTGTATAGTTTGCATGAGAGAATCTTAGTTTTTCATGTATCTTTCTATGTTTCTTTCAAAGTCAGTCATTCTCCTTTCTAGTTGAGGATTCTGGAAGGAGGATTGTGGAGCTTGGTTGGGAAAGTTCTGTTGATAGTTTGAAAAATTAGGTGGATGGTTGGGAGAATTATTATGGAAATTGAAAAAATTGGGTTGATAATTGGAAGAATTATTACCATGATGGAAGTGGCTAGCATGATTTGACCGTGTGTGATCATTATTTTGATGGCTCCATGAGAAATTGGGGTGATTTCTCCTGCCAGGATTGTATGTTGGAGCGTAAGGATCATTGTTCGGCCTTGAGAAGGCCGCATTCATCGGTTCCGAAAAATGTTGGCGAGCTTGAAATACAGGACACTCCTCAAACACATGATTCATGGCCTGACAGTAAGTACAACCCGGAGTTGGAAATAAGTTTGGGCTGACTTGATTGACTGGACTTGGTTCCTTAGTTTGTAGAGCTTCCAGTCTTCTCGCTAGGTTAGCTAACTTAGCCTCGTTAGCTATGGATGATTCAATCCAATGGAGACCTCCTTTTGAAGAGATAGAGTTTGGATTTCTAGAGCTTTCACTAGTAGGTTCTCATTGGATGGTCTTTTCAGCTAGATTCTCATATAAATCCCATCCTCATCCTTCTGCAAGAATCCCCCTTGGCACATGCTTTCTAAGAGGGTCTTGGTCGAGTAGTCTAAACCGTCATAAAGAATTTGGCATTGTCGCCATTTCTCTATTCCATGACGAGGACATTGGACAAGGAGGCCTTTGAAGCGTTCAAAGTACCTCCAAAATGGTTCACTAGGTTCTTACTTGAACTGCATGATATTTTTCCTAACGAGAGCGGTTTTGTGGATTGGATAGAATTTCTTTAAGAAGACCTTGATAAAATCATCCCAAGATATGATAGAACCGGCCGCTAAGCTGTAGAGCCATTTCTTGGCTAGGTTCTTAAGAGCAAATTGGACAAATCTCAACCTGATGGTATCATCTGCAAGGTGTGAGATTTTCATCATTAAGCATACTTCTTCAAATTCTCTTATGAAGAAATATGCATCTTCGGACCCTAAGCCATGGAATTTAGGGAGTGTATTGATGAACTGTGACTTAAGCTCAAAGTTGTGTTCACCAACCGATGGAAGTTGGATGCAGGATGGAAGTGATGTTCTAATGGGATAGAACCTATCCTGCAAAGATGTCGGTCGATCCATAACCGAATCTAGTCTTGTTTCGAACTTGGGTGGTGATGTGTTTCTAGTTAACCTAGATGAATTAGGGTCTCTTGACCATAGTTGCATACACAAACACACCCACAAGCAAGTTCACCAATAGTCAAGAAAAGAAAACAACCAAGCCTAGTCTAAGGTAACCTTGACCTAGACAACTCCTAACTGGTTGATTGTCCACTGGAGGTACAATGTAGACTTTGACACAAGCTAATCAGCCAAGTCAGGACAAGATTGGTGGGAGGTTATCTGTCAAAGACATTTCTTAATTAAGTAACCACCAACCTTCGGGCTTTCGGCCCTCAATCCCCTTCCTAGACACTGATTTGGCAGGAGTCAATTTCCAACACCTTCCCCCTTAGGATAATCTCCTAGTGAGTTCGAGATGTCCCTAAGGCCAATGTCTATCAGATTTTACTTAGGCTTAGGTTTGTGAGTGCTTGGAATCTGATTTTTGGACCAAGGAAGGGTGATTAAATCCTTACCTTATCTTGTTATTGGGTGTTGCCCTTAAAATCAATTTTGTGCAAGTGTACAAGATAAACAAGATTCACTCAAAGCGATATAAATCAACCAAGAGATGAGTCCTATTCTGAATGCAATACGTACGTACCTTGCTCCAGCACACTTCAACAGTAAAGTAAATGAATTGAAAAGACACGTGCCTAAAATGCAAACGTCTAATCAATTTTTTTAAACTTTTCAACAAGTGTTTTACTGTTGGTTTAAAACAGGGATGGTGGAAAGTAGATATAGTAAGAATATAACATACAAAAACTTAATCTTTTTTTGCGAGCAATATGTCCTGCAAAAAAGAGTTTTAGTAGTCCAATGAAATTTTTAATTTTTGCAACGCAATTTCTTGAAATTCTGTTTCCTACTTTCGAGAGTATGGGCACAGAATTTGCAAGTCTTCTCTTGCAAAGTTTGAATACTAGATCTGAATCTTCAAGTCCCTGAAACAACAAACAAAACTTGTTAAAAAAACAAACACACCGTTCCCTCCCCGGCAACGGCGCCAAAAATTGATTGCTTAAATGAGAGAACAATCAAAGAGTTTAAGAATTTTCCGTGTAGCTTGTGGCTAACGGGTCGTGTCCACGAGGAGGAATGCGATGAAAGCTTTTTGGTAATTCGTTGAATAACAAAGAATTGTGCTCGTTTTTTAAGTGAAAAGAGAATGGAAAGAAGGAGATGATTAAAAGAGAAATTGCAACTTTTAGAGAAGGCTTTGGAGAAGGTGATTTAAAAAGCTCGAAAATTGTTTTGTTGATTATAATGAGGAAGAAAATCTTGGCTCACTATCTCACTACTCAATTGTTCATTCTTCTATTAAAATTCTAAGTGCCTCAAATTGTTCATAGGCAAAACTTAAAGTTGATTTTTAGAAAGTTTGAAGTAAAGCACATAAGAAGTTGGAAGAGTTCACTCTTTTCTTTGAAAAATCGTTTAGAATCGAATATTAAATCATCAAGCGCAAAGAAACAAGAATGAAGTAAAAACAGTTCAAGAATGAAGTAAAAATCATCAAGCGCTAAGGCCGCGTTTCCGCGGCCCTGGTGTGGCCATGTGGCCACACCCAATTGGTGGAGAACACTGGTTTGATGATTTGCCCGTATCTTCTGCTGGTTTTCTTGTTTCTACTCTAAAAGTTTACGAAACAGCCTTTCATTGTGTGGCTTCAATCGCTTGATTCAGGGAGGATTCTTCTCAACCTCTTGATATGCCTAGATTTTGCCCTGATTCTTTCATTTCGAATTTATTCTGAATTAAATCAGAATTTGGTGGGCTCTTGGGCTTGTTTCTCTTTTCTTTCTTTTAGCACTTGGGCCTACATTTAACAAAGAAAAAGAAGACTTATTAATAGGATTTATTAGCTAAAAAGTATGGTAAGGTGACAATGTAAATACAATATATGTGACTAATCAGTGTTGCGGCACCGAGTGATCTTGCAGGATTGTTATAATGAAAATCCTTCATAGTGGTGAAGGCGGGAACGTAGAGCAAGTGTGTTCGAATCTCGAAACAAATCTCCCGTGTTTGTAATTGCTTATCTCTCTCTCTCACTTGTGTTTATATATCTTGTATGCTTTTATTGTTAACATCCTTATATTCTTGATATACTTGTGTTCAATTGAATATATACTTGGGATTGTTTGCTCACACTTGTATTCAACCAAGAGAGCCATAATGGCACCTCAACTCTTAATCTAAAGGAATCTTGAGGAGATAGTCCAGAGCCCTTCACCGGGAATTTGGCTACACTCTTTAGTTATACTTAGTGTGTTTGACAAATAGTGTTAGTTTACATAATTAGTTTTAATTCTGCATTTGTTTTGCATTATATTAGCTTGTCACCTATTCACCCCTCTAGGTGACTTACAATTGGTATCGGAGCTTGGTGCTCTTGATTTGGGTATAACAACCAAGAGTTAAAGATACTCATTTTAGATAATCACAATATTTGTTTACACACACATATGGATTTCATGTCACCTCCCTTGTTTGACATTCTTGGCTTCCACGATTAGAAAGTTAAGTTGTCTATGTATCTTAAGGGCATATATATTCATGTTTATCTTGCCACCATTAAGGCTTCATATTTTAGTAATGGCAAGTATCTTGAGGCTAACTCAAAAGCCATTCATGCTATAAAGAGTACCTCAAATGATGATTGTTTATCTAGGGTGTCTAACATTGAATCGGCTTTTGTAGTTTGGAACACTCTTTGTTTTCTTGAGGAACAAACGCTAAATGAAAAAGAGAGTGACTCGGAAGATGAAAGTGATGCATCCAATATGTGCTACATGGTCCAAGAGAATGACCCCCTTAAGGTAAACTCTGAATCCGAGCTTGATGAAAATATTGACATGCCATATGATGAGCTTGCTTTATTTTGTCAACTTCTTGAAAAATATGATTTGCTTAAAATGGAAAATAAAGGATTGAAAAATAAAAATAATTCCATTTTAAAAGAAAAAGACTCTTTTAAAAATGAATTTGAAATTGTTTCAAAAGAAAATGAATGTTTGAAGAATAAAATTATTTTGGTGAAAAAAGAAAATATTTCTAAAAGGAAAAATAATGTTGATTCTTGTCATGTTTCTCATGCTAATAATGTTTCACCTCCTATTGATAAAAATGAGATTCATGTTTTGAAAGAGAAAATTGATTACTTGGGCTTCACTTTGAGCCAATGTGCATTTATCACAATAAATTGGAATTTATGTTTTGCAAGAAACAAGTGTTAGAATTTAACATGAATAAAACAATTGCCTCTATGCATAGATATCAATATCATGTATAATGGATCTTGAGATGGGGCTTTAAATAAAATACCTTTCGAAGGATGATGAACTATCGAAGGATGATGAAGTATACCTGGATCTGAATCTTCACTGTGGGGAACGAGATGGAGAGCCTTCTCTCTGCTAAACCTAGCCTCCTATGGGTGGAGAATAATGCGTGGCTGCAGAGAGGGACTTCCTCTCAATATATAATCCTTTAATTAGTGGTCTTCTCATAATTCCCCTAACCCTAATTAGAGAGCAGTACCAGATCCCATCGACCTTTACAACTTAGTGCACCTATTAGACACACCTAATATGTTGACTAACATAAATTGCACGTGTGTTATGATATGGGATAGGAAATAGGGTATGAATCGAATCAGAAAATATCTTACAATCTCCTACTCGAGACATACCCGACTAAAATTTTTTGAAAAAAATATTTATTTTGAAAAACTATTATGTCCCATATCACAATTTTATTTAAAAAGCGAATGGCCATCCTTTGATTTTTTTGAAAAAAAAACCCGCACGTGAAATTTATCGTCAGTCATGGTGCATCAAATTACTGGCACTCTACGACTAAGAGGATGACTAACACAGTTCACGGACAAATTTCGGTCAAGCTTTATGCTTTTGCCTAATTTATATCGTGGACTTTCGGGCTAATTACCCTAACAGCTTTCGAGAGATACTTTATTGATGGAGTTTAGTACGTATATGACAAATGTACATGTATGTGTATAATACATTTTCATAAGTGTCCTGCAACGTGTGCTTACCAGACTCACGTCATCTCAATACTTAGACGACCGTCATGCGAATACCATCGCTCATATTGGATGAAGGCTTAAGGCCGTAGAGCCTACCCACATCCAGTCTAAGCGATCTTGAGAATCCTCAGTAGTCTTCTCCAAAGGCACTTATACTTTAACATGTGCAACTGCACAGCTTTAACTTTAACATTACAAATGCGCATTTAATAATATCAGCTGAAATAAAACACCATATAATAACTTCATGCCATCATAATAACTGTCTGAGAAAAATCTCATGAAACTAAAATATAAAATGTACTAAGGACACAAATGGCATTACTGAAAATTTGACATAAAACTCTCACTCAAAAGGACAATCACAGATATACTCCCACTCAGAAAAATAATAATCACGATGACTCTAGTACCCCCCATGCATGCACAATGTCCCTGAAAGGTGGTCACTAAGAGTCTTTTGGTAAGTGGGTCTGTAATATTCTCCAGTGTGAACTTATGCACTATGTCAAAATTAGCGCATCAGATTGACAAAAAAAACTAATGCAAAATGAAACTCCTTTATGCTGTCAACTTAAAGTTTGAGTGTAGAAATGAAATTATTCAATGAACAATGCACAATCTCACTCAGCTATCCAGTTACAAGACCAAAATATCACCATGTTGTATCAATAATTAAATCAATTGTATAAGTCAAAAGTGACCTAATCAATCAATACATAGTCTAACATTATAGAAGATACTTCCTCTCCTAAACTAAAGAGCTCTTATAGGATCAAAATATGATGATAGATTTAAGAACAATATCATTTTATACTACAACATAAGATAATGAAAATTCAGGTATGGTGTTATTGAGCAACAATTTCTTAATCTTTCAGAAAACTATAGAAAGGTTTAGAGTTTTGATCATCCTGATCGATCTAGTCATAATATTCTCTCCCTCGATCAGACCTTACAACTTTCATCTTTTGATTCAATGGTCGCTCAACTCCTAGTTAAAAAGTCTTCAAAACTTTTAAGGAATCTGATTTCTTGTGGAGGAGAAAGACACGGGCATAACAAAAGAAATCATTAATGTATATAATAAAATATCTATGATTTCCCCGAGAAGGGTGAGAAAATATGCCCAAAATGTTTATGCCATAACCTAGTGGACTGTAGGAAAAATCTAGAGCATTTTGCAGTAGGCAAAATATTATGATAAAGACTAGCACCTGATAAAAATGGTTCATATGATGCATCCAATGTCAGTTTGAATGAATTATCAACCAGCAAATTAGACTCAACAGAATCACCATGGAGATGGATAATAAAACTAGATTCATTCAAATTAGCACTACAATCAGAATTCTTAAAAATGACATCATATCCAAAAGAAATTATTCTGGAACATAGATCAAAGTATGATTTCTTTCAAATTTAAAACATGACAAGAATTTAAAACTTGTCTAAAAGTTTCTATGAACTCTATTAGAATGCCTACCCTTGACAGATCTCTCAAACTAGCAAATCCTTATCATTCCCCTTCTCAGGAATTCCAACACTCATAATGGGGTCTATAGAAGACTTAATTATGAAAATACTCATCTTGTTGGCTTTAACCCATTTGTTGATGGACACCTGAGTTGCTGCCTTTTGAGCATCAATAGCCGCTCAATAATGGGCTTGTCTTCAGGTAGCACAAAATTATAGTCAATAAACAAAATACTATCTGGAGTTTCATCTTTCATGATGAATAATTTGAGTATGTTAAGGTCTTTATTCCAGTCAAATGCTTCTGAATTAATGTGTGATCCATAGCTGCAGCTGAAATAAATTCTTGACATGATTAATATTTACTGGCACATAATAAAATTATGTGAATATATATATGCATTAATTCTTTACTATCACGAGCCTATCTGGGGTTAGGATGGTTGAGTCAGAGTGGCATTGTGTTCATAGTTCATGCCTTTTCACTCTGCGGGTCCGACAATCAACAATTTAATCTTACCTTTGGGTAATGACTAATTATGATTGTACCCAATTGATTATAGAATCATGCTCAAAATTAGACTAACCACGTTCGGTTCAATTACAGACACTTCCTATCCTTTGGACTTAGGGTTATTCTAATCTTACCGACACATGTAGTCTATCTTACCCTACTAGGTTACTTAAAAATTCTGAATTAAGATGTGATCCATAACTTCAGCGGAAATAAATTCTTGACGGGATTAATATTTACTGACACATAATAAAATTATGTGAATATATATGCATTAATTCTTTACTGTCACGAATCTATCCGGGGTTCGGATGGTCGAGTCAGAGTGGCATTGTGTTCATGGTTCATGCCTTTCCACTCTGCGGGTCCAACAATCAACAATTTAATCTTACCTTTGGGCAATGACTAATTATGATTGTACCCAGTTGATGATAAAATCATGCTCAAGACTAGGCTAACCACGTTTGGTTCAATTACAGACACTTCCTATCCTTTGGGCTTAGGGTTATCCTAATCTTACCGACACATGTAGTCTATCTTACTCTACTAGGTTACTTAAAAATTCTATAATTACCTTTGGGTAATACATAAAACTTTAAATAACCTAGCACCACTGTCAATCTTAATGGGTCACAACTAGAGAGTCCCAAAATAAGAGTAAAACAAAATATGTTACTAAATAGTCTACCTTTGGGTAAATCTACCTAGTCATATTAGGTTTTACTCAAATGATCGTTAATCTTATCTCATATAAACTTCATTGGAGATATTGTATTTTATGAAATGTGATGATATTTGCTTTAATCAATAAAACCTTAGTGAAAACTCTAAAAAACTTTAATTGAACACAAGTAATGATATTTACATTCACAATTTGATCAGAAAAATCACATTTACTTTAAGTTATCAAAAACTTTACTGGGGTTGTCGATTATATAGGATAGTAATACTTTCATGAACTTATGCGAAACTAATAGGAAACTTATATAAACTTAAAAGAAAATTATGATTGTATATACTGAATTTTAAGTATACTTGTATCTGCAGATCAAAATTTGCTATTTAACATTGGAATTGGTTCACTCGCAGAGTATGTGAGTCTCATCGCTCATGGCATTACATGATTTGAAATAGCAACAATTAATATTTCAAATACATCTAATCATACAAGAGAAACTGAACTTAGATGAAATTTAACAACTCAATTACAAGTCCCCAAATAATATAAATTGGATATGCAATACTATGATTCTCAACTTGAACAATTCTATAATAGAGGAATTTTAAACTGTAAGTAAACAAATGGCCAAATAGCCATACCTCTGAGAATTCATAACCAAATGGATAAATAAGACATGAAATGTCTAGTCACCATGATGATCATTGCGGCTGTACCATATATTTAATCAATATGCTATTTAATACCATTTGTGTTTCAGTCACAAAATCATAATTTGAAAATCTCCACAAAATCATAGTTTGAAAATCTCCACAATTTTTCAAGAAAACAATGTAGATTGACAACCCACATAATAGTACACTAATAGGGTCCAAATTTAATATTGAAACACATAAATAAAATACAAAATAAAATCTTCAAATTTGTCATATGCATCTAGTTCAAACAAACACTCTGGACACTGAAGAATATCACTGCCCCCTTTTTTTTGGTTAATTTGAACACTAAAGTATGTGTATCTCTGAAGATATCTTAATAAAAGAAGAGAAACTTATCTCTTTTATTGACATTTAAAATTCATCTTACTTACATGCACAAAAGATGATGGGAGAATACTTGACGCGCCTTAATTATTTGATGAATATAATTGGTAAATTTCTTTATTCGGATTCAAAGAGATCAAATTTTTTTAATAAAGTTTTTAAATGAAAATCTCCAAGAAATACAAAATTGTTACAATTTAAAATACTCATGTATAGATAATATTTAAAACTCAAATATAGTTCCCTTGAAATAGATAATTTAAAAATTGTCAAGATATCTTTTCATATCCTTCTCATGAAACTCTAGAATAATTTCTCGTAAATTCAGAAAATCCGACCTGAGAGAGAATATTCTCTTGCAGAAGCAAATCAACTACTCATTGGGATTCATATTTTTAGATAAAATTATCCAATCTACCAGTCTCAGTCCATAACTTCGTTATTTATTATCAAAATATGAGATAATATTATAAGAGATTTTTTTTATTTTTTTAAAACTAAAAGACAATTAAGATAGGAAAAAGAACTTATCTCATTCCTCACCCAAACAACATATTTAGTGTTCATCTACAAAATCAATTGTCACAAGGGACTCTATGGATAATTTTTATCTTTAAAAAGATTAAATTTGAAATGCCATAGGTAAAGCATACGAGGATATGATCCAAAAATAATCAATTCAATAATCGGAAAATAATCAATTCCTCAAAATTCGCGTCTAAAGGCCAATAAATAATTTTGAAAAATAAACAAAACCTAGATCCTCCCAATAACATCAGCCTCTTCAAAAAAGCAGGAAGAAGAAAAATAAAATAAATTGTTTAAAAGCCTAAAAAAAAGCATCCATACTCAAAATTAATCCCTCAGCAGTCCTCATCTTCGATCTATCCTTTTTGATTCAGAGTTACAACATAATATTCTCAATCAAAATTAATAATAATCATACATGATTAGATCCTAAACATAGATAGCATAGCAAGGCTCTGATACCACTTGTTAGAATTTAACATGAATAAAACAATTGCCTCTATGCATAGAAATCAATATCATGTATAATAGATCTTGAGATGGGGCTTTAAATAACATACCTTTCAAAGGATGATGAACTATCGAAGGATGATGAACTATACCTTGATCTGAATCTTCGCTGTAGGGAACGAGATGGAGAGCCTTCTCTCTGCTAAACTTAGCCTCCTATGGATGGAGAATAATGCGTGGTTGCAGAGAGGGACTTCCTCTCAATATATAATCTTTTGATTAGTGGCCTTCCCATAATGCCTCTAACCTTAATTAGAGAGTAGTATCAGATCCCACCGACCTTTATAACTTAGTGCATCTATTAGACACACCTAATATATTGACTAACATAAATTGCACGTGTGTTATGATATGGGATAGGAAATAGGGTATGAATCGAATCAGGAAATATCTTAAAACAAGTTCCATATGTTCACGCCCATATCCCACCGCATACATCTCATGCACACCATGCTCATATACATCACAATCATATGTATGCTAGAGTGTACAATTGTACACATTGCTGCCGCAAGGCCATTTAGCAAAATTTTATTTTTATAGAATAAATCATTTAAATTTTGCTAATAAAAGTGTTTGGGTTCCAATTATTTCTAACCCTCATGGACCCAAAAAGAAGATATGGGTACCAAAATCTTCACCTCTTGTATTTGATGTAGTGAACTCTCACAAGATGTGAGAAGTTTGGTGCCTTAGTGGTGGAGACATTGGAGCTTGAAAAACACACCCATTTGATGCATCACTATCAAGGAATGATCACCTCATTTTGGAGAAATAGATTGGCTAGATCGTGTTGGCAACATTTTCATCCTCCATTTTTAAAATGTTTTTAATGTTTATATGCTAGTGTAGTAACCTAGACTCAATTATATTTGTTTTGTGCTTAATGTTGAGTTGATTGGCTATAAGCAATGCATGTATTTTTGAAAAACTTTAAAGTCTTTTAAATGCTTACATGCCTATATCATGATTGTTATGCAAATTCTATTGAAACTTGTGTTATACATGTACAATTTTTGAGGTACATGCTTTGCATGTTCTATTTCTTTGTGTACTCAATCATATATTTAATTGTACATTGTATGTCCTAGTTTGGATAATTCTTACATGTTTATATGATATATCATGTTTTTGAGAAAAAAATTTCATGCTAGTTTTGTTTTGAGCCTTTCTGACTTATCTCTATGCTTTTATTGATTACATAATTTTTGTACACTCTATATATCTTTTGTTTACTCATGGTTTTGATTCATGAGCCTATATGAGCTTTATAGATTTTTGGGTGTCGATTCTCGTGTAGTTTTCATATATTAAGGAATATATATTAGTTTTATTCTTTGCTAGAAGGATTTCGTACTAGTTTTCAAAATTATTATAAAACTAGTTTCGTATTCTTCTATTGGTAGAGTTTTTAAATATGTTAAAATAGTTTCAAATCTTATTTTTGAAAACCCCTACCATCCAAGGGCGGTTGGTTGGGCGACCATGCCTTGTGTACCTTATTGAATATATTTTTATCATGTGCATGAGAAGGGTCGATAGATATGAGTTATACATGATTTCAATGTTATTTCATATACTTGATTTTCATATATGTATGCTTCAAATTTCAAGTAATATTTTCATACATTCATATATATGATTTTAATTGTGCTTGTTTTACAATTTCTTTACACATTTTTAAAGCACAAATTATGTTTATGCTAAGCTTGATTTAATCCTAAATGTTATTTGGTATCTTTACAAGCTTATGCATTGATTACAATTAGTATTTTTTTGGGTATCAAAATGTACTTCATGTTTCATTTTCAATTGGTATCAAAATCTACTATTGGTATCTTAAAATTTTTTATTTATCTACAAGTGGTACCAATATTTATTTTGTCAACTACAATTTGATTTCATTGGTATCATAATAATTCATTTTGTTGATTAGAAATTTCAAAATTTGTTTTAAAGTGATTTCAAAATTTTTCAAAATTTGTTTGATATATATTTCCTATACGCAAGGGGAGCTTAACATCTCCTCTAATATAATTCATGTTGAGTGTATTTTACATATTTAGGAGCTTGACCTCTCTTCTTTAGTAAGGGGAGCTTAACATCTTCAGTCTATATATTGTATATTATACTTATGTGGGTTAGGGTTTAGTCATCCCTTCTCCATGTAATGCATGTATGCAGGGGGGCTAACTTAACGTTTCTCCTCTTCATGAATGTATATTGCATATACAATATATTATTTGTTTATCTCCACCCCTTTGTTGATGAATTGATAAAAAGGGGGAGAAGAATTTAGAGAGTTTATATATGCATGGTTGATATTTATTGTTTATGCATATATGATTGTTTTGTTTATGAACTTTTATTGAATATCCTTATTGTTTTTGTTATGCAAGAGTTAAGGGGAAGCTTCTATGAAAGTTTATATTTAATCCATGCATATAAAACTCCATAAGTTTTATCATCATTAAAAAGGAGGAGATTGTTGGCCCAAAGGTCCATCACCCTAGTTTTCATGATAATTAACTCATGTAGTTATATTACTAAAGATCTTGTCCTTATTTAGTTTCAGATATTTGATCAAGATCTTAGTCGGTGTTTAGATTCAATGAAAAATTCGAAGTCAAGTTTTGAATCTAGCACATGTTGATTCAAGAGCTCGCGCTTTAAGATCGCATCAAGTACTCAAAGAGGAGTCTAGCTCATGGATCAAGTTTGAACCAAGTCGAGATGGAGAAGAAGTTTTTCAAGAGAAAATTTTCAAAACTTGTGTCATGTTTGTAAGTACTAAGATTTTATTTTTAGATAAAATGTAAAAGATATATTATTTGTGGAATACTCAAGCTTATACACACACAAAACTTTGGTTTTCAAAAAATACGATTTTTGTTTTAAGCTTTAAATTCTATGCCTCAAAAATAGTTCACATGTTTGTAATATGTGTTGATTTTTAATCACACATATTTGTAATTTAAAGTATTTTAATGATCTTATTTTTGTAGATTTTATGGAGATTTTATGGAATTTAAGATGTATTTTAAAATGTTGTTAAAACTGTTTTTTGGGCTACTGGTGGTCGACCGACCGATAGACCGACGTGCACAAAACATGCACAAGCCCATGTAACCTAAGATGGATCGACTGACCGATCAATCGTAGTTGAGTTCGGCCGACCGACCGGTCGACCGACTGAGTTTGTAGAGCTCTCGAGTTTTCTTGGTCGACCAGGCGGCCGACCGTTCTGCTGATTTGCTCTACACCCTTATAGTTTTCTAACCATAACTTTTTATTCTTACATTAAATCAACATGATTTAAATTGAATTTCAAAGATAACTTTCAGGATACATTTCTTATTCAATAATCATTTTCTGATTCAAATGTTAAGGATGTCAAATATTGGGTTGAAGTCTGTTCTTATTCTGAAAACAATTTACAATTGATTTCTTTCTGTATTTTATTGATAACTTTTTACTCTGAAATGACATTGATTCGATTTAAGTTGTGTTAGAAAAAGTCTTAAAAATATACAAATTCTTCCTATATACATATTTCCAAATTATGATATTTTAGGCCTCAAAATGGTGCTCAAGGTTGACCTATTGCATAGTCTGGGTCTGTGCCGGTCGACCGCCCAATCGACCGCCAGACTCTATCAGTAAGAAATTTGATCGTTGGTCGATCGACCGGGCAGTCGACCGACATGCCATTTTGGCAAGATTTTGGGCCAAAAAAGGCTAGGTTTTGATCCCCTATAAATAAGAGATCTTTTGGCATGTTTTAGGCAAGATTTTTGTAGAGTTTTTAAGAGCCATTTTTTCATCTCCAACAGAAGTTTTTCAATAAGTTTTTAAGTTAAACTTCCATATCAAAAGAGTGTTTATCAAGAGTGTTTTTCTTGAGTTTTCAAAAGAGATTTTTTAAGTTTTTCACCACAACATCTATCTAGTTTTTCTCACACAAGACTACACTTTTCATTGCTATATTCATCCTCTGGGATCCTTGTTGTGAGAGAGTTTGTTTTTGTGATCAAGAGAAGTGATCACAAGTGCTCCACCCCTTGTATTTTAGAAATTGTAGAGGTTGCGACCTCACCGAGCTTGCAGGTTCGCATGTGTTGTTCTTGCGGGAACAAGTGAGTGACTTGTGGGTCCAAGAGTTCTTGAGGGAGCTTGTTGTAGGTGTTGCGACACCGAGTGATCTTGCGGGATCGTTATAATGAAAATTCTTCATAGTGGTGACGGTGGGAACGTAAATCAAGTGTGCTCAAACCTCGAAATAAATATCCGTGTTTGCGATTGCTTATCTCTCTCTCACTTGTGTTTATATATCTTGCATGCTTTTATTGTTAACATCCTTACAAGCTTGATATACTTGTGTTCAATTGAATATATGCTTGGGATTGTTTGCTCACACTTGTAGTCAACCAAGAAAACCATGGTGGCACCTCAACTCTTAATCTAGAGGAATCTTCAGGAGATGATCCAGAGCCCTTCACCGGGAATTCGGCTACACTTTTTGGTTATACTTGGTGTGTTTAGCATAATAGTGTTAGTTAGTATAATTAGTTTTAATTCTGCTTTTGTTTTGCATTATATTAGCTTGTCACCTTTTCATTAAATTATCTATTTCAGATAATTTACTTATAATCATAGTTGATTTATCTATTGACAATCATCAACACTACCAAATATGCATGTGCATATATGAACACACGAATATCACTAATCACGGTAAGAGGCTGAACCATATCAATCAGTTATTCTTTACTCACTTTTCTAGAAATCAAGTATATTCACATTTATATCTATACCAATATATCACACGCAGTCAAGTTCATATGATTCACTTCTTAGTTCATTATCGTAGTTTAAGAAATTCTTATAGTATTTAAGAGATACCAAACACACATAATGCATACAGCTTAATATCATAGTATTTTACCGATCAAGTTCTGGTTTATACCATCAGTATTGATCTTCCTAATGGTATTACTTATTCATCTCTTATTAATTAGTTAACATCCAAAATTCATTATCAATTGCCTCTTTTATTACTAAGTAGACTGACTATTGGTTATAACAAGTGTAAATCAAAATTTCTCAATTCTTTCTGATACAAATTAATAGTTAAACAATAATTCCTATATCATATAGATTATCAACAAATTCTATACTATAACTATCCATAATTCAATCAGGAATTGATTATAATTATTTTATTTGTTCAAACCGGTGTTAACCTCAGATCTCCCAATATCGATCTTAATACTATCAATTTATTATCATCATTTCTTGATCAGGTTAAAGGTAGTTAAGCTAACTTTAAATTCATGTTTTTAGCAATATCTTAATCAGGGTTCGCAGTTACTAGTCACCACTTTGTTACATTTTTAATTCATTCTACATGAATTTTAACATCATGATTATTTATCGAGTTAACCAGATATTACTTAAAATTATATATATTAATCAGATCATCCCAACATTTGCCACCATCTCTATTATTCTCAAATCATCAGATTTAATTTCAGGAAACTCTTACATTGTATATATACCAGTTATTGAAATTAGATTAGTATTCTTACTAACCCGTTCAAATATTGATTTCAAATTTCGTTCAATTTATTCTGTTTCGGTGTTAGTTCTGAAATCCATCAGTTTCGGTGTCACCACTAATAGTTATTATAACACGGTTCTTCAATTACTGATTTTTAGATATTAATTCTTGAGTGATGCTTTATCTTCGCTAAACACCATTTGTTTCTATCCATTGCTAATTAGTTTAATTATTGGTCTTAACCGGTATTAACTAATAGATACTAATTTCTATTGGTACCACCACTGACTTACAAAACACTTCCCAATACTATGCGCTTTAAATCCTTAATTTCTTGGTCATGATCATTATTAGCATCAAAATTTTAAACATAAAGTCCACAGCTTTTACAAGACCGAGGGGAAAATGATATTCACTTCATATGGAGATTGGGTTTTAGTTCCAATATAGATTTAGACTTCTTAATCAATGAATGTTTGCCCGGAAAAAATAATGCGAAGTAAAATTTCTTTGAATGGATGAAATATTACAACGTAATAATTCTTATTACAAAAGAGGAGAAAATATCTAGATCTTTTCTTTGTTTAGAACTGGGTTCTTGATGTGGCGATGAAGAGTGATTCTTATTTTCCATTGACCAGCTGAATGACAAACTTCTCTCTGGGGTCTCTCAAAAAGCAATCAGAAAGGAGCTCTGTTTTTAATACACTATCTCTTTTTCTCTCGCTCTGAACCTCCGTGGTTGAAAAGTAAGAAGCTTTTAGTTTGAGAATTCGCAACTCTCAATCTCTGAAAAAGCTTTCTCTTTAGCTCTTGAGGCTAATTATGGGGTCTTAGGGGTATAATTATCCCCTAAAATTCCTCTATAATGGGGATTAACACCCATATTATATGGAGAGTTAATTGACCCAGTAACAGGGGTCAGTTACAACAGAAATATCGGTCTTACGCTGGATGTGGATCTTGCATTGTTGTATAGACGCGGTACTCAAAGTCCGCGTCTCAGTCAGAACACAGAGTTGCTCAGACCCACGTGAGACGCGAGACACGGAGTTGCTAAGACCCCGTGAGATGCGAGACGCGAAGTTGCTCAAATTCGCGTAAGACGCTTGACGCGGAGTTGTTCAGACCCGCGTTTTGAAGTCTGCATTTGCCCATGGACGTGAAGTTTGCATTTTGATAGAAACGCGACCTTCGCGTTGGAGTGAGTCCTGCATCTTGAGGACTTGTCTCTTAATAATTTTTAGATAACCTACAGAACCCCCTCTAAAGTTTTCAATACTCTGCGGTTGATTGGGACGAATTTCTAAATCCTTTGGACTTCAATTTATTTTTAGGCTCCCCGTGATTGGATTGACAATCTTTCGAGGTGCCTTGAGCTTGATCTTGTTTAGATTATGGTCTTTGTGAGTATACTGTTGAACTGCTTGAGGCCTCCAGAGAAGATCGTCATGAGCATCTTAGAAACTCAGTCTAGCACTTGTATGAGCTCTGCTTTATTTGTCGGTATTTTATTGAACCGATAGAATTGTCGATTACTTTCGCCAGTGTACTGTTAAACTGATTGTAGAAGTAGGGGCATACTCTTTGTATGGGGGAGAGAATGCAACCCTTATTTGATGAAGACGCGACTGTCATGTTGGTCTTCTTCGGGCATGAACTTTAATGAAAACGCGGCCCTCAATTGATGTTGAGACGTGACTTTGAGATGCGACTCTCAGTTGATGTTGACTCTCGATTAATCTCGATTAAAGTTGAGACACGATTTTGAGACGCGACTCTCAATTTAAAATGTGAAGATCGCGTTGGATGCTTCTAAACGTGGACGCGAATGCTGCATTGGGTGTACGTTTGGCTCAGATTGAGCTCGAGATACGGCCGCATATCTCGGACATTAAAGATCCTATAAAAGATCCGGGTCTTTCAACAGTCAATTTCACTTGACTGTTTATCGCTTCCAATCAGACCCGCATCTGAAAATCAAAAGCTTTTGAGCTTTCTAAGAACCCATAAAACTTCAAGCTTTTTTAAATCTTCTCACATATTTTCACCATGCAAATGGCCCCAAAAGGCAAGCATTCTGCTGCTTTTTCAAGCATCGTTGTTGCGCCTACCACCATGGGTGATTCTCCTCCTCAGGAAACCCCCATTTTTGGTAAGTAGAATGGCTTCACCATTAATAATATGAAGAGTTCTGTCTCTTAACTTCTTTTTGAAGTTTTTAAAACTTTTATTGAAGTTAAATATTCGACACGAATCTTGCAGGTTCGCATTTGATTTATGAACGCGGTTCTTACATTGATGTGTAAAATGCGGGTCTGATGATCCTGGCACTTTGCCATTAAGAATATGAAGAGCGTCATCTCTTAACTTCTTTTAACTTATGTTGAAGTTGAATAGTCGACGCGGATCTCGCAGGTTCATGTTTGATTTGTGAACGCGGTTTTCGCGTTGATGTGCAGAACACGGGTCGATGGTCCTGGCACTTTTCTACTTTATCGTCGCAACCTTCGCGTCTGCGAATTGAACGTGGGTCTAGGAGACTCCGCATCTTGAGACTTTTGAACATGGATCTCGCTTGTGAGAATCGTGTTTTGTGTCTCAAGACTTAAAAAATTTCTATGTGTGGAGTCTAAACGCGGGCTTCATGTGAGCTCGCGTTTTTGTCATAAAACGTGGGTCTCATGTGTTAGTTTCGCGTCTGAACTTTAACACTTAGTGTGCCTTCATTGTTTCAAAGTACTAACTTTGTATTCTTTTCTGCAGTGAGGTATACTTCGAATCCCTTGGCAAAGAGACGTCATTTTGGCCATGTGGGTGGACCAGACCCAGATATTGTCTCTGGCCTCAGCAGGACTGTACCAGCTTTTACTGGGAAGAATCGAGAGCGACAAATCAAGTTGAGTCAGGCTAGCTTGCTGACTCTCCGAGAGCTCATTACAGACGAGAGATTTGAATCAGATGCCGTACATTGCTAAGAAAGCCAGATTTTTTTTATTTAGAGATTATATTAACGAGGTTGCGGAGGTGATGTATGACGATAGCTACAAATGGCTTTGTTGGCTTGGAGAACGTCGTTTATTCTTCTCGAACATGAAGAGGATGTTTTCTTTGTCATCCCTTCAATCGATGTCTCTTCTTCGATCGATGGAGTGGGACTAACAAAGGAGCAGTCAGGAGTTTCCCTCAGGTGGATCTCTCGTCATACTACAATCCCAGCGGGATATAGCAGAACTATAGTTGGACTACTGCCAGGTTCATTGAAGGTGGAGTATCTAATAGGCGAGACTCCTCATCAAGCGACAATATTCATCAATCAATTTATGGCCGTAAAAGGTGATTTCCCGAAAGACGAATTTTGGGCATTGGGATGGGTTCACTCTTCTGATAAATATTAGTGATCAAAGATGGTGGGCTTTGTCCTTGAAGACTTGAGGGAAGAGCTGATACAAAACAGCCTTTATGCCGCAGTCAGGGCTGTCCAGTATGGCATCTCGTGAAGCAATCATCATTTCTTCACCATGCTGGAGCACTACAATCCAGAGACGTCTACATTCTTTACCCCAGTCGGAGAGATGGAGTTTGGTCTACACGAGACGTATGAAGTCTCCGGGTTAGCGATGGGGGACATCCCCTATGAAGAATATGTCCCGTCAGTCGAGAAATTGCACATGATGGCGGAGAATGCTCCCTTAGTATATGTGACATACTGGGAAGTGTTGTGTCACTTTCACATCTCTGCCGAGATCACTAGTTTGAGATCCGAAGGGGTCAAACAGATGGCCTGGATGAACTACCTTTTCAATAATCTGGGGGACAAAGCTGACTGACTGACTCACCTAGATCCGAGCACAGATGCAGAGATTAAGGAGATGATCAGGGCATCAACATTCTCATATACCATGGAATCGACTGAAGATTCTTTTAGACCAGTCACAGTCTTCGAAAGTTTCTATTATCAAGCCAAGACTCCTATTTCCAACAGGGCTTTCCTGGCTGGATTCATGTTGTTGTGATTGAAGCGGTGTGTCATGGAAACACTCCCCTATGAAGTTATAGTGGCTGATGTGGTATACCTAGCTGTGCTACTGGCGTTTGGCCAAAATATTATTCTTCTTCTGGCAATGGTAGGGTGCATTCAGAGCGGACTTTGGGCGCTAACTAAGACATTCTGCAAAGTAGAAGTTCTAGTAGACGATGAAGGCAATGTGCTCATTGATTAGAACGGTGATCCTGAGGTAAAGGTGCCTAACCCAAAGTCGAACTTCCCTACATCTACTTGGTGGCATGGTATCTTATGCATTGCCTATCCCTGATGATGGCCATGCATACATCGAAAGGCTTTGTGCCTTTTCTGCAGAAGTTATAGCGCTCAACTTGGCAACATACCTATATGTTCTATATCAGGAGAACCATTTAGAGCGACTTAAATTACCAGCTAGTCTGGTGCTTCCCTGACATTCAAGATACGTCGTACGGGGACCGCTTCCTGGACTTTGCAGGTCTATATGGGTTTACCACCTTATCAACTAGTGTCTTCTGTTGGCTGATCAATATTCGACCCGGATATCTAATATTTCATCAAGATGATACCTGCACGATTGAGCCATATCTACTAAGTCGGTTCGCCAGACAGTTTGGGTACGATCAGTTTAATGTGGGAAATCTAAATACTGGCCTTTACTTCAGCGGGAATCTGTTCGAAGGGGCACGGTCGTGGTATTTCCACGTGGTCGAAGGGACATGGGTAACGTTTAGTCTTCCCTAATGATCACCCAATTCTTATACCATCCTTAGCTTTTGCACCTGGTATGTCATCGCCAATACGGTGCCGGGTTACGAGATGAACACCTTGTAATATCTCTAATTTAAAATACTGTATCTTTATTTTTTCAAGTAATTATTTTTGTTTTGCTTATCATTTTATGATTATTTATTAATTAAGTTTATATCTCATAATTTTCATATTTGTTACATGTATATATATTATATTCATTATTAGTGATAACTACAAATTTATTATCTTTAAATTGTTATTCTTATTATTAATTTTTATTCACTGAATTTGTATTGGAGATTAAATTACTAAGATTGTTACTAATAATGGTTATTTTCTTAATATTACTGCTATTTATTTACTTGTTGGTATTATCTTCTAAATTATTACTATACTAATTAGAATTATTAGTGATGGTTGTTATTATTATTTTTATCATTTCATTATGTTTATCATTACTGTTATTAATATCTATTATTATATCATGTATCCTAAGTTTTGTTGTTGTTAATTAATTATTATTAATATATTTTTGTTGTTTTTAGAGTTATTATAGTTATGGTTAATTACTTTTTAAATACTATTATTATTGGTATTATTATTTGGTGTTGTTATTTTATATTCCTCCTTCCCTTCTCATTCTTATTCCTAAACTCTTGTACCCATTATCTTTTAGCCCATGACACATATACCCTAAGCCCAGACCTATTAACCCAATTTAATCTCCTATTTATAATCCTAACTCTAAACCTAACACAAACCCTAATCCCCTTCATAATTATTTCCTTCCCCTTCTACAACCTGCCGCCGTCCCCATCTTCACCTTCCTTTCCATGCTGCCTATCTCCACCACATCACACCTCCTGTAACGGTCCCAGTTAATCATTTTCATTCAGATTTCAATCATCACAGATCATCGTATATCCAAGCGTGGGACCCATCAAGATACAATACTTTAATTCGGTTAATATCAGCCGGCTCTATACTTTACATTAATGTCCACTTTGATAGCATGTATGATCTTTAACATGATTTAGCATTTTCCAAAATATTGATCCGATAACTCATTATAAAACATAGTCTAATACATTACTATTCCACAATATAATACAGGATTTGAGTTTAGCATCAAGCATTTCAATATTTATAAGTTCATAGTAAACATCCAAATAGAAGTTTTTGCATAGTTCTAAAATAATATACACATCGCAAGAACAAGCAAAAAGGGTAAAAATGTCTCCGTTGACACCTATCCCGCATGTGTGGCCATTAAGCGGGTCCCTTGTTTTTGTCCAAACCTGAAGGTGATAATGAGAACAGAGTGAGCTCGACAGCTCAATGAGTAAAATAATGTTATATGATGTCCATTACGTAGGTTTATTTGAAATTTTATCATAAGGTTAACACTTGTAATTGATACTATTTTTACACATTTTTGGGTATGAAAATTCCTGACCAAAACTCAGTAACAGGTCCTGATAGTCGACTAAGTCTTGCCTATAGTCGACTAACTATACCCTAAGTCAACTTATATAGAAGCTATAGTCGACTAGGGTCTGTTCAAAAAGGTGTTAACTCTCTGTTGGCTGTCTATAACTTACCTAGTCGACTAATCTATCTGGTATAGTCGACTACACTAGGTACTAGTCGACTTACAAGTCAACTGTAGTCGACTAATTCTGGATCAAAAAGAAAGGTGCTCTTTGTTTGTTACTTATAACCAATTCTAGTCGACTACCCTTTCTGGTGTAGTCGACAACACTAGGTACTGGTCGACTTATAGGTCAACTGTAGTCGACTAATCAAGTTTAAAAGAAGATGTTCACTCTCTATTTATTTCCTATAACTAAGGCTAGTCGACTTACAGTTTATGTATAGTCGACAAGGAGTGTTTTCCTGTGACTTGTCTACCCATTTTTTCCTTCCATAGTCGACTTAGCCCAAGGGCTAGTCGACTGATACTGGTGAAATTGCCTAGGTAAGTCGACTTATCTTAGAGTCTGAAATATCAATTCTTTATAGTTTTAATATACAATTTCTATCTTAACCATATTAACATACATGATCAACATAAAATATAATCTCTCCTTCGACCACCTCCGGTTCAACCCGGTCCCTTCCTCCGATACGTTTACCACGTATTATTCTCCCCTTCGATCACCTCTGGTTCAACCCGGTCCCTTCCTTCAAACATGCAATAATCATATCCTTCATGTAATAACCACATGCAAGGATTCATGAGACAATAACAACATAAAGGATTCACATGATTCCTACTTTACATGATGCCAATATTAAGAAGGACATTAACATGAATAAATAACCACTTATTAAACTAACAACATGCAATCCTTTTCAAGATAACCAACATGTTATATCATTCTAATATATGTGTGGCCAAACATATGCATGAAGTCAAGTATGATGTTCATTCATAAAACTATTTCTTTTTAAGAGGCATGCGTTAGACTACTAAGCATACACAATAACGTGTCGATCATGCACCCATATAGGCATTCATGAGAAATATAACAACATAACACCACATGATTGTTCATAATGTATACATAAACATATAAACCATGCACAAGCATCATCGTTCATTTTCTCGTCCATTTATAATTTAGCAATTTTCTCACTTTATTTCAAGTTTTACTTTTCCTACTATATTACTAGAGTTCGAATGTTCTACTCATCCTTGAAGCGAGTATCTCCTTATCAAGCTTGGTTTCCCCCTATATTGGAGTCTACAAGGTCACAAAATCATTATAATTAGTTCTTAGTTAAAAGATTATAAGAGGGATAGAAATCTTAAGGTTTTGCTTACCGTTCAACAAATATCACCCTCCTAACTCAAAATCTTATCTTCAAGAATTCCCTTTTTAGGGTGATATTAGATCACCACTTTAGCTTGTTTTATTGAGTCTTTGGAGGAGATAAAATATGTAAAGGAAGTATTTTTTTTGTATAAAGGAAGTAGGAAAGTTTTGTAAGGGAGTGAGAGGGAGAAAGAGAGAGTGTGTGTGAAGAAAAGGGAGAAAAATAATGGGCTGCTGTTGGTGCCTAGGCCTGCTGCAAAAGGAAGAGAAGATGAGTTTTTGTGAAGTTGGAATGAAAAGAGAGAATGTGTGTTGGCAAATGAGGTTCTTCTCTGCACCCCCCTATTTATAGCCCAATCTGTTCAATAATATCATGACAAGTGCCCCTCTCTAACCCCATCTCTCTACTCCTATATCTTACACTTATAGGCAAGGCTTCATCCCTCCCCCCTTCATGAGGTACTTGTACCCACAAGCATGGTGGGGGGTATGGTGGCAAAGTTAACAAGCATGAGGTTGTATTTCATTATATACATACATACATACATACATACATACATACATACATACATACATACATACATACATACATATATATATATATATATATATATATATATATATATATATATATATATATATATATATATATATATATATATACATAATAATGTGTATAGTATAATGTATAGTATCCTTCATAAATACTTACTTCCCCATCACCTCCCTAAAATATTTAAATGTTAGGAAAAATGTGATTAGTTAAGACAAGTGTTACATTCTATCCTCCTTATAGAAGTTTCGTCCTTGAAACTTAACGTACCTTGGAACAAATGTGGATAGTCCTTCTGTATCTCCTCTTCTAGTTCCCAAGTTGCTTCTTCTATATGTTGATTTCTCCATAAAACTTTGACCAAAGAAATAATCTTGCTTCTTAATTGTTTCTCCTGACGATCTAGGATTTGCACTGGCTCTTCCGTATATGATATATCTTCTTGTATTTGCAGAGGTCCATAGGAGATTATGTGATCAGGATCAGGTACAAACTTCCTCAGCTGAGAGATATGGAATACATTGTGTATCCTCTCCAAAGCAGAAGGCAAGGCTAAACGATAAGCAACCGGTCCAATTCTATCCAATATTTCAAATGGTCCTACATATCTAGGAGCCAATTTGTTCTTACTGCCGGTACGTCTTACTCCCTTCATTGGAGATACCTTCAGAAAAACTTTATCCCCCACCTCAAATTCCAGTGGTCTGCGGCGATTGTTTGCATAAGCTTTTTGCCTGCTCTGGGCTGCTTTCATCCTTTCCTTAATCAACTTGATCTTCTCCGTAGCTTCTTGGATCACATCAGGGCCGAATATCCTTTTATCCCCAACTTCCTCCAAACAGATTGGTGATCTACATTTTCTACCATACAATGCTTCAAATGGAGACATACCAATGGTGGACTGATAACTATTATTATAAGCAAACTCTACTAAGGGTAAATAGTTGTCCCAACTTCTCCCAAAATCTAATACACAAGTTCTCAACATATCTTCCAATATTTAAATGGTCCTCTCTGACTGACCATCTGTTTGGGGGTGTGCTGCTGTACTGAGTTGCAATTTAGTACCCATAGCTTCAGATAGGCTCCTCCAAAATCTAGATTGAAATCTAGGATCCCGATCTGATACAATAGACTCAGGTACTCCATGCAATTTAACTATTTCTCAGATATATACTTGAGCCAATCTTTCCATTGAATAATTAATCCAGATAGGCAGAAAGTAGCCGGATTTAGTAAGTTTGTCTACCACTACCCAGACTGTATCTAGTCCTTGGGATGTCTGAGGAAGTCCAGTAACAAAGTCCATAGCAGTGTGACACCATTTCCATTCAGGAACTGGTAATGGCACCAGCAATCCTGGGGGCTTCTTATGTTCTGCTTTTACTTGCTGACAGACTAAGCACTTGTGGACAAAATTGGAAATATCCATTTTCATTCCATCCCACCAGAAGTTATGACGTAGATCTTGATACATTTTTGTGCTTCCAAGATGAGCTGTATACAGGGTACAATGAGCCTCCCGCATTATTTCTTCTTTGATCTCTGTTACATCCGGCACACATAATCTGCGTCCGAATCTCAGTACATCATCTTCTATTTAAAACTCCTTGAGTTCTCCTTCTCGTACTTTCTTCATAACCTTCCTTATTTGAGTATCTCTATGTTGGCCTTCTTTGATTTTGTCATATAGATCAAATTGAATGCTCACTTGATTCAGTTGATACCTAGTATTAGAAGAATCAATGATTCACACCTCTATTTGCATATCCTCTAGATCCCTTAACATTCTTGCTTGGTGAGTTATCAGAGTGGCCACTGTTCTTCCTGATTTCTGACTCAGGCGTCAGCCACTACATTGGCCTTTCCAGGGTGGTATTGGATAGTAATATCATAGTCCTTCATTAGTTCTAACCATCTCCTCTGCCTCATATTCAGTTCTTTTTGTGTGAAAATGTACTTCAAACTTTTATGATCAGTAAAAATTTCAGAAGACACTCCATACAAGTAATGTCGCTAGATCTTTAAAGCAAAAATCACAGCGGCTAATTTCAAATCATGAGTGGGGTAATTTCTTTCATGAATTTTCAATTGTCGGGATGCATATGCAAAACTCTCCCATGTTGCATTAACACACATCCTAATCCCAATTTTGACGCATCACTATAGATGGCAAATCCTTCAGTCCCCGAAGATACAGTTAGAACAGGAGCAGATGTTAGCTTGGTTTTAACCTCCAGGAAGCTCCTATCTTGTTCCTCCCCCCATATAAACTTCTTATTCTTTCTAGTTAGTTGGGTCAATGGTGCCACAATTAGAGAGAATCCTTCTACAAATCTTCTATAGTATCCAGCTAATCTCAAGAAACTTCGAGCTTCGATGACATTTGTGGGCCTAGGCCAGTCTTTGATTACTTCAATTTTCATTAAATCTACTGATATTCCCTCCGTGGATATAATATGGCCAAGAAGCCCTACTTGTTCCAACTAAAATTCACATTTCTTTAATTTAGCATAAAGTTGCTTCTCCATCAAGATTTGGTTGACAATTTTAAGATGATTCTCATGATCTTCCCTATTCTTTGAATAGATCAAAATATCATCGATAAAGACCACCACAAACTGATCAAGACATAGTTTGAACACTCGATTCATTAGGTCTATAAATGCTGCTGGGGCATTAGTAAGTCCAAAAGGTATGACTAGGAATTCAAAATGTCCATATCTTGTCCTAAAAGCCGATTTAGACACATCTTCTGTCTTGACCTTTAACTGATGATACCCGACCTAAGGTCTATCTTAGAAAATACACAAGACCCTTGTAATTGATCAAATAAGTCATCAATCCGAGGAAGAGGGTTCCTATTTTTGATAGTGGCCTTCTTTAATTCTCGATAGTCAACACATAATCTCATACTCCCATCCTTCTTCTTAACAAATAGTACTGGTGCTCCCCAGGGAGATACACTTGGTCGGATGAAACCCTTATCTAATAATTCCTGTAGTTGAGTTTTAAGTTCCTTCATTTCTGCAGGGGCCATGCGATATGGTGCCTTTAAAATTGGGGCACTACCGGGCGTCACATCTATAGCAAATTCTACATCTCGATCTAGGGGCAAGCCTGGTAAATCTTCCGGGATACATCAAGAAACTCATTCACAACTGAAATAGTCTCAATTTTAATATCAGTTCTAGTGGTATCCAAAACTGAAGCCAGAAATCCTTGACATCTCTGGCTCATTAACTTGGTGGCTTTAATGGCCGATATGTAAGGTATATCATGACTAACTTTAACCCCTTCAAAAATAAACTCCGGGGCTCCTTCCATTCTAAAGATGATCCTCTTCCTATTATAATCCACCTGGGCACCACAAGCGGATAACCAATCCATTCCTATTATTGCATCAAACTCTATCTCACCCAACTTAATCAAATCAATAGATGTTTTCATCTCCCCAATCATCACTTCACAGTTCACATATCTAGTACTAGCTATTATCTCTACTCCTATGGGTATGGATACAACCAACTGAAATCCTAGGGGTTCTGATACTTGATTTAATTTATAAGCAAAAGCACTAGACATGAATGAATGAGTAGCTCCAGGATCAAACAATGCATGGGAAATATATCCTGATATGGAGATTATACCTTCCACTACTGCATTTGAGGTCATTGCTTCTCGGTGGGTTAATGCAAAAGTTCTTCCTTGCACCCGTGGTTGTTGGACAGATGACTGAGTTGCAGCAGGTCGTGGAGCATTACTGGGCGGCATAAAATTACTGGTTGGTCCCCTGGGAGGGTTCATTCTCATAGCTGGCCTCCCACTTCCCCTACTCTGTCCTTGGCTTCCGCGCCTCGACGGGCAATTTTTCTTTAAATGGCCCACTCCACAAAAATAGCAAGCTTTATCTTGGAGCCAGTCTCCAAAATGGTTTGTTCTACACTTCTGGCACCAAGGGGCCTCCGAGATTCTGGGGTGGAACACAGAGGTAGCCTGTGCTTTCGAGGAAGTGTCTCCGTTTATCAACCATGTTCCTCTGCCTCTGGCCCTTCCTCCTTTTTGAAGAGTGACATTAAATTCAAATCCCTTACTACTGGTGGATCCTGATGCCATCGTCATTGACGGTCCTTGATATCGGGGGCGCTTTGAGTTGGGAATTTCCTTCACCCAGTTTTCATGACCCTCTTGCATATCCATTTCTACCTCCAAGGCTCTTTCCACAGCTTGGAGATAATTCTTCAGTTATAAAGGAATCAATCTGCCTCGAATTTCTGACCTCAGGCCCTTCACGAACCTCTTTATCCTTTCTGCTTCACTCTTCACCAAAGCATCAGCATACTTGGATAATTGAGTGAACCTCTGGTGATATTGGGACACATTCATCAGGCTTTGCCATAATTTCAAGAATTCTGACGCCATCTTGTCTCTGGCCGTTTTTGGGATATATTTTTCAGTGAATTTGTTCACTAAAAATTCCCAAATGATTAATTCTCTTGTACTTTTCATACTATTCTTCATCGCCCTCCACCAATGTTCTGCATCTTTTTGAAACATAAAGAAAGAGAAAGATACTCTTTGCTCATCGGTGTAGTTCATTACATCTAGGATCTTCTCTATCTGGAGAAGTCATGCTTCAGCTTGTAAGGGATCCACCTCCCCTTCAAATACAGGCAGTTTCATTTTCTGAAACTGCTCCAATGCTCGATAGGAGTTGTTATTATTTGCTCTTGTCATTAACTGAGTGAACCACTCCAGCATCACCCCTGGAGTTCCATTACCTCCTCCTATCTGGACTTCAGAATCTTCATTATTGTTCATGGGGTGTGCATTCCCTATCACACTATAGTGTGACACACCGACGATAAAGACTCATTTGGTGGTAGCTGATTTAGATCCATGTGTCCTTCCTATAAGATAAGGATGTTTAGTCAACATACTTCACATATGAAAACAATTTTAGATAAAATTTTAGTTTCATGCAATCACTTTAATACCATATTCATCATCACTTGCAAACAAGCAACTTGTTATATATATTTATATGTACATCTCAAAATGGATATAAAAATATTACACTGATATATCTACCCTTTGGAAATCCGAACTAACCCATGTGCATACATATAAGATGTGTCAGGGCATATACAATAAAACTCTTAAGATATCCATCAACTGCACACTAGGATTATACATATATATACATCTCAAAAGTATTTGCTCATAGATTCATTCTTCATAGGGTAGAGTCTCCCCACTCGAGTCCCCGCTAGTACTGCTTCTATCCTCGCTATCACCCATGCCTTCCTCGGAGTTTTTCCCTGGTAATTCATCTCCTGCGCAGCACCAGTCATCCAGATCATCATATAGGTGCATATCATCTTCCCATGTTTCATCCCAGAAGACACCTCCATAGGTGAATCCTCTTCGGATCTGCTCCTTTATTGTACTAGTATCCTCCATCTCTACAACATCAAGTGAATCCCCAACCAAGCTCTCCGTATCAACAATGGTTAGTTCAGGCTCATTAGACGCATGAGACTCAACCTCCTCATAGTTTATGTGGTCTGGGGCTGCAAATATGACTCTGGGTCAGTCTCACCCGACTCGTATCCCCAATCCATAGAACCTGCCGTCCAACTCATACTCGAACTATCCGAGTTAGAGACTGGCCAATAAATGTCAGAGTCCCCCATCTACATGCAAACAAGGAGTCATATCAATCTCAATCCCATAAAATAGTCTCAACATACTGCTATAATCAGAAAGAAGCAACATATATATACACGCACTTGTACTTACACTTATCCTTAGTCTACCCATGAGTCTCATGTTTTAGAATAACTTAGGTTCAATGGATAATTCAATGCATTCCCTCGTCCCAGTGTCCCATACCACTAGAAGCTGTTACTGAGAGCCCGCACCCTCAGTCAACTCACCCGATCAGGATGTGCGGGCACCCTGATTCTGATGCGAGGAATTACTCAATTACCGCTTGACTCATGGTTAATCCGTCACATAAAACTCACTACCTAACTATAGTCACATATCCATACATATGAGCCTAACAATTCCATTGCCTCCTACCTCCAACTTAACTTTCTCCTTCTACCGACAAACCTTAGCTCTGATACCAGCTGTAACAGTCCCAGTTAATCATTTCCATTTAGATTTCAATCATCACAGATCATCGTATATCCAAGCGTAGGACCCATCAAGATACAATACTTTAATTTGGCTAACATTAGCCGGCTCTATACTTTACATCAATGTCCACTTTGATAGCTTGTATGATCTTTAACATGATTTAGCATTTTCCAAAATATTGATCCGACAACTCATTACAAAACATAGTCTAATATGTATGATCTTTAACATGATTTAGCATTTTCCAAAACATTGATCCGACAACGCATTACAAAACATAGTCTAATACGTTATTATTCCACAATATAATACAGGATTTGAGTTTAGCATCAAGCATTTCAATATTTACAAGTTCATAGTAAACATCCAAATAGAATTTTTTGCATAGTTCTAAAACAATATACACATCACAAGAATAAGCAAAAAGGGTAAAAATGTCTCCATTGACACCTATCCCGCATGTGTGGCCATTAAGCGGGTCCCTTGTCTTTGTCCATACCTAAAGGTGATAATGAGAACAGAGTGAGCTCCATAGCTCAGTGAGTAAAACAGTGTTATATGATGTCCATTACGTAGGTTTATTTGAAATTTTATCATCAAGTTAACACTTGTAATTGATACTATTTTTACACATTTTGGGTATAAAAATTCCTGACCAAAACTCAGTAACAGGTCCTGATAGTCGACTAAGTCTTGCCTATAGTCGACTAACTATACCCTAAGTCGACTTATATAGAAGCTATAGCCGACTAGGGTCTGTTCAAAAAGGTGTTAACTCTCTGTAGTTGCAGCCAGAGCTTGGTGTGCAAAAAGGTGTCCTGAAATTGATAGCCCTGAAATTTCAGGTCAATATAAAGAATATCAATTTTGCACCTTTATATTGACCTTTTTGCACCTTTTTGAAATTGATATTCTTTATATTGTCCTGAAATTGTGCAAAAAGGCGGTATGTACGAGACCCATCTAAAGTATGAACAATGTCTCCAATCAATCAGTTTTAATAACTTAGGACTTTGATTGACACATGTGATAGGCGTAGTATGGGATGCGTCTATTACAGGTGGCAGTTAATGTTCGCTGACGTAATTAATAATGATAAACTGTTATTATGTAATGTAATTGACTATACTCACCTGACTGAATATCATATAAGTTAATAAACACCTGGTTGTACACTGGACCCTAGCATAACTTAATTCTTCCCACATTATATATATATAGACTGTGATGACACCTGACCTGACTTGACATTTGATTTCTGTATTGACTGACTTTATTGCTCTCTGTCCATATTTTATATGTTATATCTGTCCTTATTTTAGTATTGTTTATCATTATGTACACACTGTTTATATGCACGGGCACTTTCCCTTTTCTTATGCACTCATTACGTTACTTCTGATGACCCTGCATTTGCACGTCCATATTTGGACATTTTATTCTTTGATCAGGTTTCGTTGAGACTGGACATGTTGCGAGGAGCTGAAGTTTCTCTCTTTTTGATTCTGGTATTCTTGCCTCCTTTTTATTCTCGTTTCTATATTTTTCTTGATTCTTGTATATCAAATTCAGTCTTTATTCTAGTTCTTTATTTATATGATATCATGTGTGGATGCTCATATGTGATATTGCAGTGATCATTAATTCATTATAGTATAGATTTATAGCTTGTTTTGGGTTACTTAAGGTTTAGCGCATATACGTGAGGTATTTTTCTTACGTATATGTATCGCCGACTCTCATCGCATCTCCGCTCCGGCATATTTTGGGAAGCGGGGCATGACACACCTCGTGCATCAAAGCTACCAAATCCACCTACAACGCTTTTAAGGGATCCAAGACCATCCGCAAAAAGGAAATGAGCGAGCATTTGGAGGCTGAGAAAGAGGCTGGTACATACGAAGCGACCCAAGAGTCAGAGCGTGGTATTAAAACTGCAAAAGAATGCTCTGCAAGAAAGTCTCATCAAGCTGTAACAAAGCGGGCCCAACCATCTTCCTCTGGGGGTGGTTCAAGTCGAAAGAATGCACGGATAGGGTCCGGGGTCAAAGTTCCTTCAATGGGAATTTCTAGACCAGGAGCAGGCCTTGAGACAATATTTTCTGCTGATGATGAGTCTGAGGAAGAGAGAATTGGTCTCAGCTACTTCCTCACGTCATCAGAGTCAGTGCAATAAGGGTCCTACAATTTTAGGGGGGGCAGAAGTCTCAGAGGAGCTTGCAATTACTGAAGGGTCCGCAGTTGCGGAAGAGCCAAGGATTATGGAGGAAACAGAAAGGGTGGACATTGATGATCCACTTCAACAAAAATCACTTCAACATCATTAATAATTTCAGGAGAAAGAGCGAAGATGCAATCGGACTCACCAAATGTTATGATGCCAGCCCTGAAGATCCCTGAATGCAGTCTGACTACTGGACCAATTGGTCGCAAAATTCTGATTACCGAGGCTCCCTCAGTTCAAGTATTATCCTCGTCATCTGAAGGGGACGACTATGATTTTGGCCATGAGCCTGCTCCTTCTGATGCTAATAAATTCTCTCATATGACAGAAGAGGAGATGCAAATAGCTGCCCCAGAGATGGAGCTGCCATCTAGGGAGACTGCTACCACTAAAGGTATCATTTCTTTTGTACCTATGGCTTTTCTTGTCAAACTTGTAGATGTTATTTTAATACCTACTTGGATGACACTTTGCAGAGGTTACCACTACTAATGAAGGCGAAATCTCCTCAGACATTGCTGAAATGATTGAGAAACTGACCCAGTCAGAAGGTACAGAAGTTCTCAAGTTCAGCTCCGAGGCGGTCTTTGTAAGTACAATATATGTGGCTGAGGAATCTTCTCAGTCAAAAGAGCTGCCGGAGGATTTTCCATCTCGGTCTTCTCAACTTGATAAGATATTAGAATTTGATATTCTTACTCTTAGCATTGCACTGACATTGTCGTAATAACTGTAGGTGATGCTGCATCAACTCAAGTAGAAAAGTCTATCATGGACATCAGTGCAAAGGACATTCCTATTGAGACTTCGACAAAGAAGATCCTCGCTGTGGAGCCTGTACTCAAGATTGCCACAAAGGAAGCTATTACAGTTTCCAATCCTGAAGCCAATCTTGAAGCTCCTGTGGTGACCTCAGAGATGAGGTAACTTTTAACTCAACTTGCTCCTATACTTTTGGGAGGGACAAGTGCTCCATCCTCGAATTTGAGAGTATCTCCATTACGATCGTAGAGACTGGATCAAGAAGTGCTACTCCGGTACCGACACCGGTTATGAACATCCTGGAAGAACTAACCCTCCAGATGTCAAGCAATTCTTCACGACGATGAGGTGTTGCATTGAATTGGTACTTTCTGGGCGAAGTTCCTTTGAGTTCACACGAACACTGCTGGAGAACCAGGTCAAGAACATCTGGCAGATTGGGGGTTCTGATTGAGCGAGAGCACATCAAGTATTCGTGGAACAACTAGGAATGTACTCAAGGAAACTGAGGAACCTGGAAAGCACTAATCTGATCAGTGTCGAATAAACTCCACATCACTCAAGAACGAGAACAAAAAGAGGTTGAAGAGCAGATAGCTGAGGAAGTTTATTGTCTTGATGATTTCAAGGCCTGTTATCAAAATCTGACAAGTGACCTTCAGTAATCTGAGATTATCACCAAGAATGCGGAGGGTGTCATAGCCAGTGCTCAAGTTGCGATCGCCAAAGCGCAAGCCTTAATCTACTACAATGAGCAGAAGCTTGCGACCGAGAAGAAGAAGGTGGAGGAGCTCGAGGCCGCCAAAAGTCGGGTACAACAAGTGCTCAATGTCCACACTTCAAAATTGGAAGCTATTCAGGCACAACTTGCTGCGAAAAAAACTTTTATCAGATGAGGAATTGAGGGTCCAGGATTTGGTTGAGGCTGAGAAAGCATGCCAAAGGGATATTCAACACCTCAAGCACAAAATAAAATCTCTCGCTGAGCGAGAATGACTTTTTTGTCCTTTTCCTCCTTTTGTAACATTCTATCTTATGGATAAGAGAATGTTTGTATCACTTTTATGATTTTGATATGAATAATATGATAATTTTGCCATCATCTTGTTTTTATTTTCTTTTTTGTCTTTGAAAATTAGACAAACAAAAGCTATTTGAATTTGATTGCTAAAGGTGACGATTAACGTAGCAACTCAAAGTTTGGCAATTACATTAGGAAATTTAAGAAGGTTACTTCAGAGATGTGATGTTAACTTGACAGGGATTGAATCTGTGATTTGAACGAATTTTGTGGATTTGCTATTCTATTCATAAGAATAACAAGTGGAGTTCGATCCACTAAGGATTTATGAAAATTTTTACCGTCAGAAGTATAATGTTAACATGACAGTTTTAAATTTACAGTATAAGCAAATTGAATTGTTAGAAGTGTGATATTAACTTGACAATGATATGTGCTAGAGGTATAATATTAACTTAGCATCGAGAAGATCTCGTTTTCATTGAGAAAACTGAGAAAATTGTTGTTATAGTTTTAGTGTTAACTTGACAGCATGATAAATGCTAGAGGTATGATATTAACTTAGCATTTGATATCTTGGTTTCGATGAGAAAGCTCGAGAGAAGGTCATTGTTATAAGTGTAGTATTTAATTTAACAATGAAATGGATGTTAGAGGTGTGATATTTAACTTTTTATTGAACGTCTCGTTGCTGTTGAGAAAATTGAGAGAATTACTGTCATAGATATAATATTAACTTAACAGGCTTTCCATTGCGATGTGATCAATTTTGGTCAGAGGTATGATATTAACTATACCGAGAAATTTTGTGATTTGAGCAATTTAGTGGACTTGTCATTCTATTAAGAAGAATTGACAAGTTGAAATTTTATCCGCTGGGCAAATTGAGAGAAGTCACTATTAGAAGTATATTGTTAATCTAAAAGTGAAGTATGTCAGAAATATAATGTTAATATGACAGGTTCTATCTATGAATATTTCGCTAGAGAAATTGAGGGAAGTCACTGTTAGAGGTATAATGTTAACCTAATAGTGGAGTATACTAGAGTTATAATATTAAGACAGGTTCTATATGTAATTATTTTGCTGAAAAAAATTACAGCTTTTTATACTCCTACCATTCCATAGATGGGAATTGGTAAGAGATTTTTGAGGGGAAGGTGGGATCAGGTCCCTCAGGATTTTTATCAAACCCTCAGCAATCAACGAATTTGGTATGCCTTTACCAACTACCGTTTGAGTTGATTAGCCATGCTATTCCCTTCAACATTATGAGTTGTCGAGAATTTTTCGTTAGGCTTAAATGCTAACTGTTTCCTCTATTCGTTAGCCATTGGAGGCGTTGGATGAGTATAGTATACCTCTTGGGTTTTCACTGTGCAGATAAGCTAGGGATCACAGATATGAATTCCATGGGGTTTTGTCCGGAACCTGTCTTTTGGAGTCTTCTTTGATCCTCATCTGGTTGCCACACTTTGATACGAATATGGAAACAATGGAAAAATTCTGCAAAGATGCGTCACGAACCTTTTCTAATGAGTTTGGCTTGATAAGCCATCACATAAACTCACTATATCCTCCATGAGAGTTGATCGATCACCACATCTTGATATGAATGTGGATACAATGGAAAGGTTCTGTAAAGATGCTTTGCGAACCTTCTTCAATGAGTTTGATTTGATAAGCTATCGAATAAGCTCATTCTATCTTTCATGAGAGTCGTTCGATCACCACATCTTGATATGAATGTGGATACAATGAAAAGGTTCTGCAAAGATGTGTCATGAACTTTCTTTAATGAGTTTGGCTTGATAAGCCCTTAGATAAACTCATTCAAGTTCACCATCTGATCATTCGTCGAGCTATGACCAATCAAACAGGAGAAGGGAGGCATACCACCATTACATATGAAAAAGTCAGGCTAGATAAGCCATCCTTCTGGATCGAGAGGAATGATCAGAAAAAAGAGTGCCTAAAATTGTTGCTTAGGCATGCTCCACTTCAAAATATGACTTATTCTTCTAAGTTGAAGATGGGGGCATGTCAATATACTAGAGAAGAAAGACAAGACTAAAAACTTGACATTTTTCCTTTGTCTTTTCTTCGATACTCTCTCCCTTCTCTCTCTCCCCCCTTCTTCTCTTACTTCTACATCTCCTATCCCACTTCTGGCTAGCTACCCAGCCCCTAGTCACACCACTGAGTGCCACCCCTCTTCCTTTTTTCTCTCTAATTCTCTTTTCCCCTCTCTTCCTTTCCTTTCCCTTCCCCTTCCCCTCTCTCTTGTTTCCTCCCCCATGTGCGTCGTCGTGGCCAGGCGGAGCCGCCGGTGCCTCCGGGCGGCCACGCCATTGTCGGCATGCCGACCAGGCCCACTGGCTGCCACCCCCTGTTTCCTTCTCTCTCTCACTCTCACTCTTTTTTTCTCTCTCTCTTTTAGTCTCTCTCCTCTCAATTGAATCTAAACCCAAACTCATTAACCTAAAACCTATTACCTAATATTCATTTAAGTTTATTGGATTCGGGTTAGTGGAGCTAAATTTGACGCATTAGCAACCCAAACCCGCTCCAAAAGTTAATAAAGGTAATTTTATATAAAACCCCTGGTCATTTAGAATATTTACAATTTAGATATTTTTATTACATATTTAACCCATTTTTAATGATTTTAGTGTTCGGGCGATAACTTGGCCATCCATAGTCCGATTTGGACGATTCTTGAGCCGTTGAGAACTTAGGAAGAGGGCTACGTCCTGTAATATCTATGTGAGTATTTTTCTTTTATAAATTCTATTTCATCATGATAAATGCTATTGAGTTATTAATTTATTTAAACTGTGAGTATTGTTTCATAAATTATGTAAATAATAAATCACTAAAAATAAAGATGTGTTAGTGGTTCATAATATTTTAGGGTGAGTTTTGATTTAAGATAGACATGTAGATGGCTTATTTATATACTTTGAGTTATTATAAGACAATGAATCGAAAGGAATTCTAGAATAATAATTAAATTAATAATTATTAAAATGGTTGTGAAGAGCTTGAAAATAAATAATTATCTATAAATCCTTTATGATATCGATCATAGTAATAACATAAAAACGATATAAAAAATACTGATACATATCGATTGTCATATATTCATATTAACTATATTACCCTAACACAGTCACCATTATCAAAAATCACGAGTATAATCATTGATACATTGGGTAGTATTATTTACATAATCATATATCACTTTACACAAGTTACTGTTACTTGCATATTCTTATACTACTGTTCACGGATATTTTATTACATAGAACACTATTATTTCATGTACTTGTAACACCATAACATGGATATACTATCACACCAGACACTGTTATTTCATGTACATCTATCACCATTACACAGAAACTATTACATTGGACACTATTATCTTACGTTCATGTACCACTGATACACGGATACGCTATTCCAATGGATACTGTTGTTTCATATATTTGTATCATCGCTACATGAATACTCTGTACGCAGTTATTTCATGTTCTTATATTACTAGATTCATCTGTGTAAATGCATTGATTGCTTCTCTATTCCTGTTGCATGGATCAGTGTTCTTGTTACATGGATACTCTTGTATTCCTATTACATGATTAGTTCATGTTACTGATATCGATATGATACTCTTGTTACTGAACATGAATGTTGTTGATATGCAATGTGTGAAACTAAGTTTCACGTGGATCTAAACCACGGGGGGCCACGTTTAGAATCTCACATCTCTTATTTTTCGTTTCCTATTATTTTGTTTCATGATATCAATAAAGCTCATGTCCTATTATCGTATTACATGTACCATTACTGTGTAGTTTAAATATAATAAATATAACATAGGGATGGGGGAGACTTGACGATTGAATAGATCTTATTGAGTGGATGTCTGGATCCTTTATAGTTCCACTATAGGAGATGAGGTAGTGTTGGTTACTGTCTGTTATAGCTCATCGAGCTCTCATTTTCTTTTTCCGTTAGTTGTTTCGCCTTTGAAAAACACCTAGAGGGGGGTGAATAGGTGTAAGTGCTAATCTAAGAAACTAAATGCAAACTAAGTGCGCTAAATGCGAAAGCTAATGCAAATTATGCACAAACTAATACAATCAACAAGTGTAGCCGAATTCCCCTTGCGAGGCTCTGGACTAACTCCCCTTGATTCCTTGAAATGGGTTGAGGTGCTATGTGAAGCTCTTGTTGGATGAGTATAAGTTAGGCACACACACACAAGCAATCCAAGCAATATAAAATACACACAATCAAGCCAAGCATATAAGAATGAATAGCAATATGAATAAATGCAAGGTAATATGAAATATGCACAACACAAGCAAATATGATATGATATGAATATGATGCTTTGCACAAATATAAGAGAGAGAGTTAGAGAGACAATGGATCAATACGCAAACACCAAGATTTGTTTCGAGGTTCGAGCACCTTGCTCTACATCCCCGCCTACACCACCGTGTAGGATTTCCACTATCTCAACTCCCACCGAGGGAACCTCTACCGAAGAGGATTTCTTACAACTCTAGGAGTACAAACTCCTCTCTCAAACAACAACCTCCTCACAACCGAGGGGTTAGGCCCGTAGCCAATACAACAACCAATCCACACACCTCTACCGAAGAGGCTCACAACCAAACTCCACCTCTACCTAAGAGGCTCACAACCAATACCACTCCGATCACCTCTACCGAAGAGGGATACAACAAATGAAGGAGGGTTTACAACAATGAGGTTTACAACAAACAACCTCAAACACTTCTCTTTCTTTTTCTCTTATCTTTTTCCACAAAAACAAGATCATAATAGTTTAGGATAGAAGATAGCTCAAGTGTGGAAAACAAGGTGTTTGGAAAACTAGCAACAAAGAAAATCACTTGGGAAAATCCTTCCAAAAGATATAGAATGAAAACCAAGACAAATCTCCCAAAATATTCTTTTCTTTGATTTTTCCAAAAACCTAAAACAATAAAGATTGAAGAATTAAAGCCCCAAACACTTTTGAAAACTTGTTTTAAAACCTCTAGAAACCAGAAATTTTTCTCCTTAAAAAACTTGGCCAAAATCCCCAAAGAGATGGAGTTTATATAGGCCAAACAGAAAACTAGCCGTTAGAGCTGAGCTGGCAGCTCTGACAGGCGTCGGTCGACCGGCCGGTCGACCGCCAACGGTCAGAAAAGTGACCGTTGGGCACTAGCGGTCGACCGCCCGGTCGACCGAAACATCCTGAGAGTTGAACTCTCAACTCGGTCGACCGGTCCGGTCGACCGACTACAATGTGTAGCCAGCGTGCACGTCTGTGCACATCGGTCGACCGACCCGGTCGACCGGCCACATGGTGCGGTCGACTGGTCCGGTCGACCGAACTGGCCTGGCAGGCACAGTGCAGATCTGCACAGATACGGGATTTGAAAATAGGTCTTTTCACTCAATAAAAATCCCATAAATTCACAGTAAATCTAAAAATAGTTTTAATCACAATAAAAACTGTTTTTCTAAAAATATGTTTTTCTAAAACTTGTTTTATCATTTTATGTTAAAACATAAACATGTGATAAAATTTCAAGACAATATATCAACATATCAATTCATTTTAGAGTCTTGCAAATTTTATCAAAAACAAAACCTGTATTTTGTCAAACTTGATTTTTCCAAAACATGAATAGGGATATCAAAATAAGTTTGTTTACCAAGTTAAAGCATGTATGTATAAATAGAAAACATCTACTATACATATACCATATGTAAACTTGTTTTGATCAACTATTCATAAAAACCAAATATCAAATCATAAAACGTGTGTGTTTTGTGTTCACTTGAGCATATCAACTAAACTAAGCTTTACAAATGGATCTAAAACTCTATCTAAATTAGGATACCTAAGTCTTCTTGACGATCTTCATCTTCAAGTAGACTTGCTCCAAAACACCGTGATTCTCCAAGTGCAAAGGTATGATCTTTAAGCTTTGGCACCGGAATCATCATGAATAGCTTCTAATCATCTTGTTGAAGCTAATCACCAACTAATATCCTGTTAATGATCTGAAACTTAGAAACACAAGAATATTAGTAAACATAACTACATAAGTGTTGATCATCATCAAAACTAGAGTGGAAGGCCATTGGGCCAACAATCTCCCCCTTTTTGATGATGACAAAACTCATGGAGTTATATATGCATGGATTAAAGATAAGCTTCAAAGAAGCTCCCCTTAACTCATGCATAGGGATAAACAATAAATATATGTAATGAATATTAAACATGAAACATGCATATGCATAAACAATAAATGGTTCTAGATATCAAATGGAATATTCAAAACAAAATAAGCTCTAGATACCAATTACAAAGCAAACTCTATAAATCAATTAAACTTAATATTCTTGAGATTAAAACATAATATATGCATATAAAACATAAGCATGCATATAAACTCAAATACTTCTCCCCCTTTTTGTCAATCATCAACAAAGGGGTAAACAATCAAAACCATAGATAAAATGAGGGGTAAAAATCTTTCTCCCCCTTTTTGTCAATCAAAACAATGCAAACAATGTTCTCCCCCTTTTTGTCTAAAACAAAAAACAAAATCAATAAGGGGTGACTACAAACATGATATCAATTAAAAATATGTCAATGAAGCATCTTGATACCAATAAACAAGAATCAATATATGTTATATGCTATATACATTCAAGAAGAGGAAGACGCTAAGTTAGCTTCCCTACACATATGCATTACATGAAGAAGGGATGACAAGCCCCAATTCACATAACGCATATTATGTAATGAATAAGAGGAGATGTGAAGCTCCCCTACACACGTATATCATATAAAGAAGAGTTGTCAAGCTCCTCAATTTATAATATACTCAATATGAATCTATATGTAAGAGAGATGTTAAGCTCTCCTTGCATATAGGAAATACAAATCAAAATAAATTTGAATTTCTTAAATATGATACCAATTGTAAATATTTTACCAATTTGATGTTGATATCATATGTTTAAAATAACAACTTTTAATCATAAAGTGTGGGAGTACAAATACCAATTGAAATACAAAATCAAATTTCTCTCCCTTTATGAAGATACAAACTAAAGACATGCATAGTCTTGATAACAATTTAAAAGTAATCAATTTAAACAAATTGAAACTCAAGCACTAGCATAAATAAACATATATATGTATGAAAGATAGATACCAATAGAAATTGATATACTTGGAATTTAAAGCATACATACATACAAAACATATATGAGTATACAAGAAGATCAAAATGATACCAATTGAAAGAGTTCAATGATACCAATTGACATAACAATAAGTTCAAGTGTATACATCATATTATCTACCACCCAATCATAATTCAAGTTTTAAAGATTTTCAATTTAGGGCATACATGAACATGATCTCCCATCCTACCGCCCTTAGATGGTAGGGGTTTTCAAAAATAGATTTGAAAATGTAGTTTTGTTTGAAAATCACTACCAAAATGAAGAACACCGCAACTAGTTAAATGGATAACTTGTTAACTAGCACGAAATCCTTCAAGCAAGGAATAAAACAAAATTGAAATTCACATGATAATCATCACTCTAACCAATAAAGCATAACTCATGAGAAACAAAACATGAGCAATAGATATGAGTGTACAAATAATATGTGAAGATCATAATCATGAAAAATATTTTCATTAAGCTCAATTAATCCTTAAAACACGAAATCATCAAAACTATCTAATCTTCAAGGCATATGTATGTCTAATACAAACTAACGTATACATACATATCCAAAACATAAAGAGTCCACAAGATATATGCATTAAGGCACGTGGCTCAAAAAGGATACTCATGTATAGTCAATAGTTTGGATAAGATAGACATATACATGAAGTTAAATATTGAACACATGAAAAACATGAAAATCATGATAAGCTAAATTTTCATCAAGGCAATTTTCATTTCAAGGTATATGTATGAATTGTCAACACAAGAAGTATACATACATATCCCTAAACACAATTTGAGTCCATAATATAGATTTGCATGAAAGGCAAATGACTCAAGGGGTATACATGTATATCTTAGAGTTTGGCAATACAAACATATACATGAAGTGAAATACACAATCATAAAAGCAAATTCAAAAATGAGAATACAAGTTTAATATGTATGAATCATCAAAACTAGACTATACTAGCACATCTAATGGGTTCAAATAAGCGTTCAAGCTCATACATATATAGATTTATTTGTGGCCCACTATATGTACAAGTATAATTCCTAGTCTTAATGAAAACTAACATCTAAACAAGTAACCTTAACATGAAGCATCAAAACACAATATAAAAATCATCATGATAAAACTAAGACATGATTACTATGTAAATTCACATGTATTAGATTCATGATGTAATTATAGCTTAAACATAAGTGAGAACACTAAGTATGGGATCATATAAGCATGTGTGTCTCAAATACTATACATGTATGTCAAGGATCTAATAAACATGGAATGAACATACTAATCCAATGACAATAAAAACATGCTATAAACTATGAACATGAAAAGCATGTAAACAATAAATGGGAGTAAAGGATTGTTACCAAAACCGAAGAAGCAACTTTCCTTGTCTCCAAAACATGGTGGTCATCTCCACCAAATCTTCCCTTGAAAGTGATGCATCCAATTTGATTTCCTTTAAGTCCGGAACGCATCCACTCCAAGGTGCTATCACTCTCACATCATGTGAGAGCCCACACCTACATCAAAAACAGGAGGGGTGGTCTTTGGTACCCATATCTTCTTGGGTCCATGGGGGTTAGTACTTTCTCTAACCCAAACAAAATTCTTTGCTAAATTAGGAGTATGTAATCTATCATAACAAAATTTAGCAAGGTGGCCCTTACGTCCACAATGTGTACATGAGTACACATGAGCATACATGTGTTGATGGTGTCCGTGTGGAGCATGTGTATGCCGTGATGGGTGTGCATGCATAAAGGATGGAACTTGTTTCTTTTGAACCAAGGTTTCCAACCGTGAGTGGTTCATGGCACATTGGCTCATAGTGGAGCCCAAACAATCAACCTTCTTCTTAAGCAAACAAATATCATCATTAATCTTAGAAGAAGAAGTGTGGCATGCAATAGGTGAAGTGTGTGATACTACCCTAGCATGGCAAACATGTGCATCAATCTTATTTTGCAAAACAATGTTTTTCTTTAAACAAACATCTAGATCATTTGAAATAGAAATAATTTTATTTTTCAAATCAACATTCTCTTTTAAAACAAAATCAACTTTTGAAGACAAATTTTCATTTTTCTTCAAAAGATTTTCACAATCATTTTTAGATTTTAAAACTTTATTTTCCTTAAGTGCAAGTTCTAATTGAGATCTCAATGAATCCCTTTCATTATAGACCTCAACCTTCTCTTGCAAAACAATATCAAGTCTAGATTGTAAACACTTATTTTCTTTTTCAATTCTTAGACTTTTCTTTTTCAAAATCTTATATTTTTCTATAAGTTTTTCACAAACAATTGAAAGTTCTTCATTTATAGCATGGACATCAATATGATCATTTGAAGAACTAGAACAATCATCACTATCATAGTGGGATTCCGAATGTACCTCAAGGGAGTCATTCCCTTGGACCATGTAGCATTGTTGTGGTTCGGATTCTCCACTAGATTCCTCTTCTTGATGGATTTGGACTTGAAGCTTGGAGGTGTTGGTGGTTGTCAATTTGTTCCACACTGCAAAAGCGGAATCAAGATTAGAGACACGTAAAAGATATTCTTTAGGTAAAGTGCTTCTAATGGCCTCTAGGGCTTGTGCATCGGCCCCTATATGATTGCAATCACCAAGATAACATCTCTTGGTGGCGGCAAGGAAAACATGCAAACCTAGGGTTTTAGGTACATGGACATCCTATACTTCCAAACATCAATGTTGGAAGGGTCAAAGCTAGGAGGGGTCATGAAGTCCATGGTAAACTATATATGAATGTGCAAACAAACAAATGCAAATGAGATTAGCAAGCAAATGGATCTCACTCCTAGGATGTTAAGCCTAAGTATCAGGAGCACTAGCTCTGATACAATTGAAAAACACCTAGAGGGGGGTGAATAGGTGTAAGTGCTAATCTAAGAAACTAAATGCAAACTAAGTGCGCTAAATGCGAAAGCTAATGCAAATTATGCACAAACTAATACAATACAACAAGTGTAGCCGAATTCCCCTTGCGAGGCTCTGGACTAACTCCCCTTGATTCCCCTTGAAATGGGTTGAGGTGCTATGTGAAGCTCTTGTTGGATGAGTATAAGTTAGGCACACACACACAAGCAATCCAAGCAATATAAAATACACGCAATCAAGCCAAGCATATAAGAATGAATAGCAATATGAATAAATGCAAGGCAATATGAAATATGCACAACACAAGCAAATATGATATGATATGAATATGATGCTTTGCACAAATATAAGAGAGAGAGTTAGAGAGACAATGGATCAATACGCAAACACCAAGATTTGTTTCGAGGTTCGAGCACCTTGCTCTACATCCCCGCCTACACCACCGTGTAGGATTTCCACTATCTCAACTCCCACCGAGGGAACCTCTACCGAAGAGGATTTCTTACAACTCTAGGAGTACCAAACTCCTCTCTCAAACAACAACCTCCTCACAACCGAGGGGTTAGGCCCGTAGCCAATACAACAACCAATCCACACACCTCTACCGAAGAGGCTCACAACCAAACTCCACCTCTACCTAAGAGGCTCACAACCAATACCACTCCGATCACCTCTACCGAAGAGGGATACAACAAATGAAGGAGGGTTTACAACAATGAGGTTTACAACAAACAACCTCAAACACTTCTCTTTCTTTTTCTCTTATCTTTTTCCACAAAAACAAGATCCTAATAGTTTAGGATAGAAGATAGCTCAAGTGTGGAAAACTAGGTGTTTGGAAAACTAGCAACAAAGAAAATCACTTGGGAAAATCCTTCCAAAAGATATAGAATGAAAACCAAGACAAATCTCCCAAAATATTCTTTTCTTTGATTTTTCCAAAAACCTAAAACAATAAAGATTGAAGAATTAAAGCCCCAAACACTTTTGAAAACTTGTTTTAAAACCTCTAGAAATCAGAAATTTTTCTCCTTAAAAAACTTGGCCAAAATCCCCAAAGAGATGGAGTTTATATAGGCCAAACAGAAAACTAGCCGTTAGAGCTGAGCTGGCAGCTCTGACAGGCGTCGGTCGACCGGCCCGGTCGACCGCCAACGGTCAGAAAAGTGACCGTTGGGCACTAGCGGTCGACCGGCCCGGTCGACCGAAACATCCTGAGAGTTGAACTCTCAACTCGGTCGACCGGTCCGGTCGACCGACTACAATGTGTAGCCAGCGTGCACGTCTGTGCACATCGGTCGACCGACCCGGTCGACCGGCCACATGGTGCGGTCGACCGGTCCGGTCGACCGAACTGGCCTGGCAGGCACAGTGCAGATCTGCACAGATACGGGATTTGAAAATAGGTCTTTTCACTCAATAAAAATCCCATAAATTCACAGTAAATCTAAAAATAGTTTTAATCACAATAAAAACTGTTTTTCTAAAAATATGTTTTTCTAAAACTTGTTTTATCATTTTATGTTAAAACATAAACATGTGATAAAAATTTCAAGACAATATATCAACATATCAATTCATTTTAGAGTCTTGCAAATTTTATCAAAAACAAAACCTGTATTTTGTCAAACTTGATTTTTCCAAAACATGAATAGGGATATCAAAATAAGTTTGTTTACCAAGTTAAAGCATGTATGTATAAATAGAAAACATCTACTATACATATACCATATGTAAACTTGTTTTGATCAACTATTCATAAAAACCAAATATCAAATCATAAAACGTGTGTGTTTTGTGTTCACTTGAGCATATCAACTAAACTAAGCTTTACAAATGGATCTAAAACTCTATCTAAACTAGGATACCTAAGTCTTCTTGACGATCTTCATCTTCAAGTAGACTTGCTCCAAAACACCGTGATTCTCCAAGTGCAAAGGTATGATCTTTAAGCTTTGGCACCGGAATCATCATGAATAGCTTCTAATCATCTTGTTGAAGCTAATCACCAACTAATATCCTGTTAATGATCTGAAACTTAGAAACACAAGAATATTAGTAAACATAACTACATAAGTTGATCATCATCAAAACTAGAGTGGAAGGCCATTGGGCCAACATTGGCGAGCTAGCCCTGGTCTCAGCAACCAGGGGTCTATTTAAGGCTATGATCCCAGGTATGCACAGGATACACCCACCCAATTAGAGCTTTTTGACCATTGAATTTTCAATTAATATAATAAAACAGTATAAACAATAGTGACATCGGGAACGTTTATTATTTGGTCACTTTCTCGTTCGAATAATGGTACCTGTATGCCATATTTAGATGGGTTCGGTTGAAGTACGGGCTCCGGTATGAACTACTAGTGGCATGAAACACTGGAAGAGATTGATTAAAATATCAGATGATACTGATTATTATTATTGTATAAATAACATGACTTGCTTGATACATATATATTATTATTCATTGATACTTGTTACACTTCCTGATATCTTATCCACCATCATATTACATGTATATTGTACATTTCATGTGGAGATACACTATTCATGTACACGTACACTCTGTATTTTATGTATTCTCTGTTTCATACATTCATGTATAATTATTTTTATCATGATACGATCATGCTACTATTGTTAAAACTTAATTTTGATGATATATTTGTGAAGTCATTGCATTAGAGCTCTATCTCACAAGCTTATATAAGAGTCCTACATGCTCAAGACTTCCCAAAGAGAATGGCTATGAATGTGTATTGTAATGTTTATTAGAATGTTAAAAGTCTTGAACACACACACACATACATCATAAGCCCTCGACTTATACTCTTGATTAGTCGACTTATATCACCTATAGTCGACTTACTCATAACTATAGTCGACTTAGCTTTTGCCTCAGATACATTTCAACTCTCTGTTTCTGTTCTGCATACCATGATTAATCGACCTATACTATTCCCTAGTCGACTAATAATAGTTGTAGTCGACTTATAACTACTGTTGGTCGACTAAGTTCAGTTTTCAGAAACATGTCATTTGTATCAATCATTCCCTAGTCGACTTACCCCCTTTATAAGTCAACTACTATAGGCAAAACTTGTTACCCTAGTCGACTAACCCTCTTCCTCAAGTAGACTATTGGTAGTTTCTGATTGTTAGTCAGTTTCTAATTTCTAGTGTTTTATCCAACGTTTTAAAATTCAAATTTTCCCTGATAACTACCCTAACTGACCATAGATTTTACCTATAAACAGGGATGTTGTCCTAAGATAAATCACCAATTTTTATCAATAGTTTTTCTGCCCAAAAACTCTGCTCAAAAAATCTGTTTTTTTGGAAAACTATTTTCACTTTCTATTCTTCACTCAAATTCCAATCCTTTAGTAAAGAATTCTGAGAGTTCACCCATAAGAGTCCTTATTCACGATCACATACAGATTCAAGACTTATAGGATTGATTGTAATTACTCAAAGAGACAGATTGTGCAAGAGCGTCTTCAGGTTGAAGAGAAGTTATACAAGGTGTTGTTATCTTCTTGGTGCAAGAAGAGTTGTATACATTTGGCAAAGGGGATTTGTCAAGTGGTGTACAAGGTGTTCATTTTGGGTATACAAAATCAAGGATAAGGAAAATCTCAAGCGGGTTGCTTGGGGACTGGATGTAGGTCAAGAGGAGCAAACCAGGATAAATCACTTGTGTTTGCGTTTGATTTACTTTCTGTGATTTAATTTCCTTTTGTGCAAGTTTATATTTAACGCTAATCATCCTTTGTTTTAGATTTGTGTTGACATAATTTTTAGATCCTACAACTATTAATATTAGTTTAAACAATAAATATACTATAATTTAGACTTAATACATGTTCATTAAACAACTTGATCTTATTAATATATGACTAAATACTATATCTTATTGCTCATATTGATCATATCATACAAATGACATAACTCATACTGATTATAAGAATATAATAATATAAGGTTGGTGATATATAAGACTCTTCTCGATAATATTAATTGATATTAATGTTATATAATTGGATAATATTGTAGAACTAACACCGTTATAACATGCTAGGCATTTATAATGTTATAGTGTTAATATAACACTAGTTTATATATATGCATATATCTCAATTATTAGTATAATTATATTGAATCACTGGTATTTAAACGTGTATTATATAGTATCATGATTGTACTACTATTATATTATATATTATTGCTTCCCTCGTTTTAACACTTATTAGATCGTTTTCTGAAGACACTGGGTTTGCATGCCCAAGTTGGAGATCCGAGATATCACATGATATTTACGGGATATTAATAGGAAATTTGTCATCTATAATATTTATAGTTATTTTTTATTATTCAGTCTTTATTTTCTTATTTATCCATGTTTTCATATTTATCGTGATCACTAACTCCTTTTTACAGGTATTCTTGTACTTATTTAATGATGGAATAATTGTGTATGGTGTATTTATTTTTCTGTACTGAGGCTTTAGCGTACGTATATGAGGGTATATTCATCCAGCGTATGTACGTCGCTGTAGCGTCCCATATCTGCGGGATGGGGCTTTACACTAACAAAGAAGAATCCAGTTCGAGAAGCAGCTACCAAAGGATCATCAACACACAGAAAGAAGAGTTCAGCTACTATGAAAAATCAAAAGCATTAAGTATTCCTGAAGGATTTGAATTAAGGGAAACTGATGGAAATCATAATTCAAATTCTCATGAAAATAGGAAAGTCAAAGTTTGAATTGGTTTAGGATATTTGGAGTTTTTAAACTCTAATCTTAGAGTCATAATTATATTAGGATTAGTTTAGAAATTTTTTATTTTTCTATTACTAAAGTACGTAATTAGATTAGGAATATGAGTTTGATTTTGAATTGGATTTGTTTTGTTTTTACCTATAAAAGAATAGGCATAGTCAATATTTTGTAACGAAGAAAAAAAAATTGGGAGAAACAAAGTGAGAGAATTTTGTAGTTGAGAAAAAAATTGAATAAAGATATTTTCATTTTGGGTTCTTGAAATAAAATTTGGTGTTATTTATCTTTTAAAAAAAAAAAACAGCAACAGTGCCTATGAACATATTGAATTTGATATCGCTGATCGAAGAATCAAAACTTAGGTGCCAAGGTATGCAAAAGCCAAGAGATCGAAGCCTTCAATTTAGTTTCAAACTAGAGTAGAGCTTTTTGTTTTAATTTCTGATTAGGAACCGAAACCTGTGTTTAAGGCCGGAACCAAATTCAAATACTAATGCGTACTTATTTGAAACTAAACTGAAATCCAAATTCGAAATTTTTTATTTGATTCATTTAATAATTGAATAGTTCGAGAACTATTTATTTTCTCTATTTGGCTGAATTCTATTGACAATATTCAAATTGTATTTGAGAAATTTTATCTTTAGACATACCATATAAAATTCACAAATTTGAAATTCCGTTCACAAACATTGATTTGGGAATTATTCACATTACTTATATTTATAATAAGTCTCTGGTATTTTTCATTTTATCTTCCAAAAGGGAAAAGAAAGAGTTTCGAATTTAAAAAAAAAATATTTCCTCCAATTTTTGTTGCCATAAAATAAGACATTACGAGCATCCAACTATACTGTCAAGTAAAATAAAACTTTCTAACTTCTAGCTAATGCAATGAATGGTTTTTGCTCAAAAATAAAAATAAAACAAATAAAATTCTCCTTTTTCTATTAAAAAAACTCCCTTGCGTGGTTATTAATAAGTTGACAAAAACATTTACGGGCCCTTTTTTTTTAGTTATAATGCAAAATTCCCTCATTAGTGGGGCCCTGCGCTAGGGCTTTAAAAAAAGTTTTTAGAACAGAGCTTTTAAGGCCAGTTTGGATTGTGATCGCTGTAGGTTCCGAGATTGAATCGTCTTCGGTCTTTTATTGCTTCCCAATTTTTAAAATAGTCCCACATCGATAAATGCATTAAATTCATCAGTATTAAAATCACATTACCCCAAGTCACTTTTCGCCGAGCGCTGTACGTCCGTGAGCTTGTCACCCCCAATTGGGGGCTAAAAGATGATTGAATGAATCTAGATATTTTGTGGGGGGTTCTTTCTAGAGAATTTAAGATGATTATGTGTATATGTTGTGTGTTGATATATTGAATTTTTTTAAACCATCAAAAAAAAGTTTAATTTTCTAACCAAACTTATTGATGACGGGAGAGAAATTAACTACTATTTTAGATTCCAAGAGCTAGGTTTATCAGATGCGAGGAAGTTCAAAAAACTACTGTTAAGCTTCCTCTTCTTTCAGAAGCAGCTCTAAGTGAAATAAACACAAAGTTAGCGAAGAAGAAGAGAAATAGCGAAGGTCATCTGCTTCCATTGTAGCCTGCCAGAGACACAACTAGTATCACCTTGTGAATATTTCTTGATCAGATTTTCCTTCGTACATAATTTTTGTAGAATTATCTTGACATATATATCACATTGTGAATAGAATTGGTTTATAAGTAAAATTTTGCAAATGCAAACGGACTTGGCTGCTTTGCCGTCTACTTACCACTAATGAAATATGCAACCGCGAAGGAAGCACCACAAGATGACTCCAATCATGCAGTCATGTAGCACCCAATTCAAAGACAAACTGAAATCTGGATTGAAATTACACTGATCGCATTGAAGCAGAAGCCTAAATAAGGTACTCACAAAGTTAAAAGGTCGAAGAGAGAGCGACGTCTCCATAACACATAAAACGCTTTACTGATCCAGTATGCAATAAGCTGCTAGCAATGTGCAGCAAATGTGAAGCTCAAGAATACTAAAAGCAATGATCTTGTCTTGCACATAAAACCGAAAACCACAACAATACTATGAATATAGTCATACACTATCACAATAATATTGGCAATAAACAAACCAAATCAAAAACTTAAGGGAACTGCAAAACTGTAATCTAGGACCAAAGTATTCCCCAAACTAAATGGGACATAAAGCCAAAATCCCAGCCTGTGTCCACAAAAAGAAAAATCAGTCTGCCGAATGTTGAGAAGGCTCAATAGCACAACACTCTCTCTACTTGGTTCTATACACCTACTTGTTTTGGTAGAAGGTTCTATACAGCTACTACTCTCAGCTAAAGGCAACATTGGTCTTATAAGTATCAACTTGTTGGAACCTTTTCTCTTGTACAACCTTAACTCAGTAACACCAGAGACAAAATTGTTACAGATCCACTTCCCCCATTCCTGTCTCTTCATCCTCTTCAGAACCTTCATCACCATCAACTTCTTCATTTGCAGATTTAGTTTGGCCATCTGTTCAGCAAATAGTTTATCATCTCGTTCACTCACCTGCAAACGCACACGTGTCAACGTATAAAGCTAAAGAAAGAAGAGATAGGTGCCAGCTTGAAGCCCTCACCAAGGACGATAAAAGTTTGAGATAAAGCAAGAAGAAACTCCTCATCGAAGTCTACTTCAGAGACAAAACTATTTGAAAATAGGAAAATCCAAAGGACTTCATCAAAAACTAAACACTGCAACTTGCATAAAAGTCTGCAGAAAAATAAGCAAACAAAAGAGAGAAGAAACAACTTGGTTGGAAACTGGAACTCACCACTCTCGGTGCCTCCTTGACTATCAGTTTCCCCTTGTGAGAATTTATTGCTTCAGCGCATGCCTTCACAGCATTTTTTAAAATTGTTGTACCTTGTTCCTGCCAATAAGAAACCCATAAAGTCACAAATAAAATCAAAAGATAAAAGGAGTATAAAATTAAGATAAGGGGATCAGAGGTTGCCAGCAAATACAAAATATCCTAGTAGATGGTCTAGAAGGTGCAAGTCTGAATCTATTCAGATTCACGTATCCACAAACTAGAGCCAAGTGAGCCTTGAAGCAGTAAATGCCATCTTAAGCAAACATAACCAAATGAGTATACCATGCCCATTGTTGATTTACCATAAGCTATATAAACTTGAAGCAAGATCACCATACTCACATGGATATGTCTCCTTGAGATTGCATAGCACTTGTAGCATTATGTTTTTCAAATTACATGACAAAGTGAAATTTGATAAAATTGCCCGCTCAATAAACATAATTTCGCTAGGCACTCAATACAATTAAGGCGGTTTGGAAGTTCTCACAAGATAATTAAATTTCAAGTTTGCGAGAATTTCCTCGACTTGGATGTTCAAAAGTTATAAACTCAACAATTTCATGAGTTAGTTTAGGTGCAAAAGATGAATTATGACAATTGAAAATTCTATCCAAATCATAAATATCAAAAAACATCATCTCAATCAACCCGAACTCTCACTTCAACAAATTTATTGTTGATTTCATTTTTCAAGAGTCAATTTAAATCATATATTGCAGTGGTTTTTTCCCCGGCCATCCAGTTTCACCCTTAATAACAAAACAACCAGAAAGAAAATGGGAACCACATCTCTAAGGCCCAGTTTGGCAATGGACTAGCCAGGTTAAGAATAAAGGGAAAAGAAAGGTTAGCTTTTAGGTGGCTTAGTTCGTTCTTGTTTGTTTTCTATTTGTAACAGATTTTCAAAAGAAAGGTAAATATGTTTTAAAATTTTAGTTTAATGGCTTTAACCCTGGGTTAAAAGGTAATTTGTGACCTCTGAAGCCAGGATAACATCATCAACATCATTAGCCTGCATCTCCCTTTTTAAGGTAATATGTGACATCTGAAGCCAGGATAACATCAACAACTGCATCTCCCATTTTTTTTTAACATCATTTAACCGCAGGCCCATGTTATTTTTTACCTGTATTGATAAAAAATCATCTGCAATATAAAGTAGGTTTAAACTCTCTTAATCCTTGCATTCGCAAACGAGACGCAATGCCTTAACTTCAAATGACAAGAACAGATTTTTCACTCACTCAATTTACATCACCAACAAATCATTTATTTTAGAAAAAGGTGAATTGCATATGACCCCCTCACTATTATAATATTGTCATAGCATTGCTTATCACCCCGATAAGAGCCCCCCCCCCCCCCCCCCCCCACACCCCCCCCCCCCCCCACACACACACACACACACACAACAACAACAACAAAACACGGTGCGCACGCGCGCACACCACGGCCAAAAAGAGGGGGGAAAACAGAAAAAAGACCAGAAAAAGAAAAGAAAGAGAAGAAAAAGGATGAAACATAGTATGACTTGCAAGATGGCATGACCTATGGGAAAGGGGGTTGCATGCTAATATACCTGTTTATAAGGGTAAACGAGTGGGACATTTCTGCATTTCAGGAGGTAACATGTAAATAATCCTTGAAAAGATAAATCAGCTCGTATGTATTCTCCTCTTTTCCCAAGAAACTATTCTTTAGAGTCTGCAAACTTGTTGCTTTCATGCAAGATGATAAACCATCAATATAATGTTCCCCAATCCAACAAGAACTAAGAGAAAACCCATACATAGTCTAAATCCAATGAATGAAATCAAGAAATGATGATGTTTGCAAAACACAAAATTATGACTAGCCAAATCAACACAAAATAGAGGAGGAGGAGACATTCCAGGAATAAGATTTGACCATCTGTTCACCATAAAAATTATAATATGAAGCCACTAAATTGTCCCACCTTCATAATTGCACATCCATGTGGTTTTAGGTCCACAATCTAATTGTATGTAACAAGGTTTCCATGAAAATCATCAGAAAGCAGTGAGGAAACAATTTATTTTCCTTGTTCTATGAAGAGAACATGGAACATACCCAATCTAGTTCCTTAGTAAAAAGTTAACAAAAATAAAACAAAAGTAACTATCTCCCGAGTACATAATATCTGCCGCCTTTAAATACACATTAGAGTAAGAGGCGAAGCAACAAGTACTGGAGATACAATGCCACTCTACCCACACACACACAAAAAAACACACATGCACACACAAACACATGCGTGTGCATGCACATAGAGAAGAAATTAAACAAAAACCATGTGTACTCCCCTAAATAGTCTGAAAATAAAAATGATGTACTGCCAGCTACGTGGATGCACGCTTGTGTGTCCTCCTGTACAGCATTAAGGCCCTTCTCTGGTGATGCCTGCCTATTCCTCCGGTCCCACAGGTGATAAGGAAGAGCCCTTCTTAGTCACCTTCGAGGTTATGACTTGATGCAACAATTATTCATCCCCCCACCCCAACACTAAGTTCTAAAAGTTCCATTACTGTTGCAAGTCCTCCGAATAGCCCATCCAGTATTAATTACTAGAATGTTTGATGGCTCCCTAACTCTTTCTTAACGCCCCTATGTCTCCATGTTGACCATAAGATTTCAAAGGTTGCCAAAATCTACACACATTGCATCCCCTAAAATGTTCCTTCCAAATCATCTTGGAACTGGGAAACGCACCATAAAAATGTCGATTGCCCCCCTTTCATATATTAAGGCCTTAAGCACTTTTCCAACCATTGAAATTTTCATTTGATTAGATTTTTCTTGCAAGGGTATCATTGAATGCTAACAAAATGAATCGTCCCATGAACCTTACACTTTCTAGATATATTTTATCATCTGTGCAATGCATCTTCATGGTCTAAGAATCAAAAAAAAAACTTTACTGACAAACACCGCTTTGGACCATCGTAGGTGCATTTATCTTGGCTCCCACTAGCCTACAAGGCTTCCATTGTTCAGGACCTACGTAGTACAGACACTTCTATCATGGAACCGTGTCGCGTTAGAAACGTGTCCGACACGCGTGACGGACACACGTGTCATGTGCATTTTTAAGAATTTGTCACGTGCCGTGTCCCTTTCAACATTGTCGTGTCCATATAACATAGTTCAAGACAGTTAACTGTTGTTCCCTTTTCATCTGGGGACATGCTTAACCATGTCAACCATCTGCTTTGGACCATGACAACCAACCGCTTTGCAACTCATGGCTATGAAAGCACCCTGATCCACGCAATCTAAGAAAGGAAATAACTTTTACACTGTAAGGTAACAATACGCATTACCTATCTAGAAAGTTGGTCTTATTCCATTTCTACTATAAAAATTATTCTTGAATAGAAGATGTTCTCCCTTCTATCCAATGTAGTCATGATTATTCATTTGACTCTTTCACTTTATTGCCTCAACCTCCAAAATATGTGCCCTACTTTGGGTTTTAAACAATTGTACAGCTACCACTATTTTAAGAGAGCTACGTGATTTACTCCTTATACATCATATTGTCTAGTAAACCCTCGACATCATGATGATTATCTTTCTGACTTTATTTGTTGGGCCTTAAATGCAATCTTGATTGAACCATTCAACTTTTCTAGTTTAAAACTAGTTGTGCATAATTCAATCTACCGAGTTACAAGCTTCCTTCACGCAACTCTTTCAATAGCGCTTACACATCCTCATTAAGTGCTAGCAAAATATGGATATATAGTTTTCAACTCATAATTCAAACAGTTCATGATTTCAGCATCCCAAACAACTTTATAACATGAGCTCTTACTGTCACTCCAGAACAAGAGAGACTTGCACAACATCAATTAGAGAATCAGATTTAACATGAATACACCTCTCCAACGTCCAAACATTCACAAATATCCTCTCAAAAAATGTAAATCAGAATAAGTCTTTATTTTATTTTTTTTTCAATCAATTTATGTTGCAAAATAAACTAAATAAAACCATATCCTTTTGCCTTCACTTGTTATATTACATGAACAAGTTATCCAGATAAACAGATCAAAAGAGAGATCCAAGAAGTCCATATGGTACTATCGACAATATGCAATCAATCAAAATTTCACAATTTCCAAATTGCATAGGAAATTCCCATATAACCACAACATGTTAAGATTCACAAAAGAAGGAGAAAGAGAAGGAGAAGCTTTCACTTACTTTCAAAAGAACTTTATTTTCAAAGAAACTTCCCTGTCTTACTGGACCATTATGAGAAAGTTACTTATTCAGTCAACAAGAACTGTTTGTTCCACAAAAATTTCTGATGTGTACTTTCAAACTCACAGATTATCATTTCTAAAGTGTCCTTCCCAAACCCAGTGATTATTATTTTCAAGAGAGAGTATTCTCAACCTTTAAACCATAAATGCCAAAAGCTATAACCAACCAACTTCCCATGCCTAGGGAACTCCTTAATTTATTTTTTCAGAGGCGTTCAACAAAGATCTTTATACAATTAATAAATTGTTCGATCTTGCCAGTAGTACAAAGATATCATTATTCTACCTCTCTGTATTTCACCAAGATCCTTCCATCTTAAAAGACAAAATTCTCACAGATGTCCACTGAACACACAACATTCACCAAAGACAACAGCGGGCATTATGCTCTTTCTTTTAAAGCTCAGAAAGCGTCACTCTGTTCTACAACAAAGGGATTTGACCCACGGTACATTCAAGATGCGAAAATAAACCACCCGAAGAAAAGGAAGTGGTACTTAAAGAAGGAGGGGGGTGTCTGAAGCCCTCATATTCCCAAATAAAATAGCAGAACTTATGTAGTGGTTCACCCGTTCCTAGTATATAATATGTGAAATTTGTATCAATCCAAAACACAAAATTAGTTATATAAAATATCAAAAGAACACTTCACATTTCATGTCTTTAACTGTCAGATGCTACAACGCGCCGGCATTTGTGACAATTTGAAGACACTTGCGACTCCAACAGTATATCAAATCATCATATGAAAATGATATCTTTTTAGTTCAATATCAATACTTTAAATGCAACACCTAGAGTCACTCCCAAGCCAAATAACATTTAAATGGAATGGTTGGCCATTGGTTGTCTTGATACTAGGATATGTAGAAATAATTGCATGTATACCTCTTAAATATTGCAAGTATTCCTCAGTGTTTTAAAAAACTCGTTATGTAACCCGTTATAACTTGTTATATAACGTAACGTCTACCAATCGTTATGTAACAGGTTTAAAAAACACAATGTTGATAACTATGATTATTTTACCCGTAACTTATGTTACGTTACGTTATTAACGTAACGCATTGTAACCTACGTTACGATGCAAGTCGACTTTTTATAACCCCCCATATTCTCCCAGTTTATGGCCAAAAAAAAAATCCCAAATTCGCTCGCTTATCATACTCTCTGCAACCTTGCAGTCATCTCCTTGTTCGGTGCCAAAAGAACGAAGAAGACATACCTCTCCGATCGACAGCAAAAGAACTCTAGTGATTCTCGCCGGTATCGTCTCCAAGCGGTGGTTCTCCGTCTCCAAGCACATGTAAGCTATCTCTCTCCTTCGATCTCTCTTATTCTCTAGTCCCCCCGCATCTCTCTCTGCTCTCTCTCTCTCCCTCCTGATCTCTCTCTGCTTTCTCTCCTGATCTCTCTCTACTCTCTCCCCGGGGAGAGCAGAGAGAGATCGAGAGGGAGAGAGCATTGAGAGATCAGGGGTAAAATATCGAAGAGAGTGAAGGACATGGGGGTATAATTGAATAGCATATTGTAAATTGAATTATAAATTATAATAAATAGAATGTCTAAAAATTATGAATTATTATAAATTGAATTATAAATATTTGTGTAGATTGAATAGCATGACTAAAATTTATAAATTATAATGAAATATATGGATCAGATTGTTGTTTGTGGAAATGGAATTATGAATTATAACTTGCAAATGTGAAAATTTATTGTGATACTTTCTAAAATTGTTGTGAGGCTTGTTAAATATGTTATATATTGTTTTGATATTTTTTAGATTAATGAAATTATTCTTATTTATATAAATTCTTAAATATAATATATATATTATTAAATAAATATTAAACCGTGTAACTTACGTTATGCATTACGTTATAACATATATTAACATAACAGAGGAAAAATGTTATCATAACGTTGTCGTTATTTTAAACATTGGTATTCCTCATAAATATAGCCAGTCTCCCTTATCAAGTTCTTGGAACCTTTCCTGCCAAGCAAGACTTACCTGACACACAGACACTTGAATGTCAAGTGTACATATAACACTGCCCAGGTGCCACAAGGCCCATTTGCAAACACAAGAAAAGATGGTTGGTCCAAAAATAAACTTGGGTAAATCAACTTAGCCTCAGTCTAATAACAATCATCGAAATGTAGATAGATTGCATGCTAGTAGACCAAGAATTACATGCCACTAAAGGAAAAAGAATATAAAAAGCAAATACTGATTATGGACTATCAAAAAGATTACCACTTACACAAAACGAAAGCCCTAAATTGTGTCCACACTCCCTAAATCCATCAATTGGACAATTGTCTATTTGAGAAACAATCTGAACTAAACAGTTTGAAAAGAGTGCAATATCACGATCATTTATCAATATATACTAGAACAGAACTTCAAGAAGATTGATTTTTATAATTCCATATCATTTATGTGATGATACCACCTCTTCACATTGTTCTAGAGTCATAAGATATATGGGTACACTCCACAGATTAATTCAAGAAGACCATTCCAGACCTTCCACTAGTAAAACAGGTATCTCAACCATAAGAATGAAGCCGTCTATATGAAGACAATGAAAGACAAGTAGGTAAATTCTACAGCTGAAAATGATAACACATTTCTGTTATTGTGCATTACCACAGAGAGAGAACTGATGACCAGGCATGAACCTTGAGTAATTTCTATTAAACAAACATTATGCTAAGAACTCAGTTCAAGTAAATGAAATGTTATATACAGCTAGATTCTTGTTGGGTAGGGAAAAGAAGAGAGGAGACCAAGAGAAGTACGATAGGTGAGCAGTATACGGTTGTTTGCAGGAATAGTAACTCATGGGAACAATTCAAATGAATTAATTGTTGGTCATTGACTACACATGACTAGTAATCCGGTGGATGGTTGTTTTCTTGTGGGTATTTACTTTTATGTCATACTTAAGTAAGATATTTGAGTCTCCATTAGCAATCACTTGACAAGGTAGCCTTCATTGGAAATAGTTTTCTCATTTAAATAAACATACACCACCAAATAGGTGATCTAACAATCTTATGCAACCCAAATACCAAGCACGAACATGACAGGATGAGAGCTGAAATCCAACTGCAAACCGTACTACCACGCACAAGCATGATGGAACAATTAACAATATCTACAATTATTACAAGTTCTCCAACAGTTAAGAAATCACATCATCTATATGAGACCAAATTCAAAAACCTTGTTCCTCAAAATGTAAGGATTTCTCAAATGGATCAAAATCTGTCAAGAGCTTACTTGTGTGCTACTCTTTCAACTCCTAACCAAAATGTGGATGACCCACCCCACCAAGATGGTCTCCAATGAGTCGGAGACTAATAAAATTACCATGTAAATCAGAATATTACTTTTCAACCATCATCTCCAATCGACACTCCAAAGGTCCTCCAAGTAGTATTAATTTTACTTGATATTAGTCGTGTCCTTACTAGAACCTTTGGCACTGCTAATATACTCTTTACAACCTAATGAACACATTGTTCCATGGATCAATGGGGCTCGTCAATGCTGTATGCAGTCTTGTGCAACCAAGTACCACATTTTGGATATGCAAAATTGTTCGGCACATATTCAGACACATATGCACCAAAGTCCGTTAATTTCACTAAGGAAGCAACAGCCAGCAGCTGTAGCAGAAGGAAACAGCCGTGGCAGTAGCAAAAATAGCAGGCAGCAACAACTGCATGAGAACTGAAGACAGGAAAAAGAAAACAAAAGAAAAGAAGATGAGCATGAACTCAATACTCAGTAGCTTGCCAGAAAAAATAAGAAAAAAAACTAACTTAAAAAAAAGTACATTAGTAGTTGAAAGGAATCACCACACTCTGCTAACCACTGTGTGCCAAAAATTTCTTGCTGAACTGTAAGAATTTTGGGAGGAAAAGGAAAAGCGAAAAAGACAACAAAAGTCCCAACAATGTTTTGAGTTCAAATTAAGTGAGGAAAGAGGAGAAGATAATAGGAATGTTATGTCAAAAGGGTAAGGTTTCAGATTAGAAACCCAACCACATTGTTGCACATGAGGTCACATATGTAGGACATGGAGCCATATATGCTGATGGGCCAGCTGTAGCTGCTTAATGGGGTAGGGCAGGGGACTGCATGTGTAAATGTGGCAGCCAGGTACATGGTCCCGTGGCCATACTGTAAATCCATACCAACCATATAGCTTAGCTTAAAATTGCAAATACCAACCAAAAGTAAATACTCCCTTACAATATTAGACTGTATAATCTCTTCCATTCAAATACTATTTTAAACCAGTCAGTAACAATGGCTCAGCCCTTTTAAAGCCTCTTGCTCAAGATATCTTATGGGGTATTCAATCTCCTCTTCAACACAATTATCACTCAGTCCTCATATGCATGCACCCTCTCTCTAAGGTGTCCTCTCACCTCAGGTATTTAGTATTTACAACACAACCTGTTGTGTTGACTCGTGTCCCAAAAATCCTATAAACTGTTCATGTATACATTCGTTTGTTGGGCATCCTCCATTTCACCTAATTAAAACAACCCTTCATGCAAACCGCAGAAGACCCATTCTCCCAAGCAAAGGACCTCAAATTCTTACTTTAACAATCTATCATGCGATTTGGAACTAGTTATGAGCTCATGCATATTGAAACTTTTGTTGGCTTTGCCCCTTTCTCTTTGTTTAATATTATGTTGAACAGTTGTTTGGTCCTTTTTTTCCCCTTTCAATGTAATTGTTCCCTTGTGGTGTCCGCTCATGTTCAATTGAAGCACCTTCGCGATGGGCTCAGGGGTTTATCTCATGTTGAATGACATCAAACAAGCAAAAATGTAAGATTGCTCAAGAACACCAAAATGGAGGCTGGATCACCATCAAGCCTAAATCCAGAGAGGTTTGTACAGCCTTATCATGCATAGATATCTTGGATGGCAAACCACAAAACCACCTAAACAATTATGCTCATCGAGAAAACTAGTGGTTCCTTGGGATTCATAACCAACAAAGGCCAGTCATGTTACCGATGCATTGCAATCGTGATGTTCAGATTATATTACTTTAACACACCTAGCAAACCATAACATCATGTCCAATTGTTACAAATGTTCTGCTCAAATTTCTTATTTAACTGATAAGTCTTTCCAGGACTCTTAACAAGCCTGATCCCTCGGACGCACCACATGGATTACCCTCAACGTGGTACCCGACAATTATCACGGAAATGTCCCCTCGAGGCAGCCGCACTGCGATGGACTGAATCAAATTCAAGAACCACCTACTTGAAGAAGCAGCGTTCTGGTAATCCAATTCCTTTGGTCATCAAGATTTAGTGGGACTTCTTAAATTAAAAAAGCTCTGAGGAGCACGTTAACAGCAACATGAACTTTTGAGCAAAATTGATCAAGAGTAGAGCTTTATACCGGAAGAAGGTTGTTTTACTGTGATTCTAGTTCACTACCCTTTGAAAGACATCTCAAAGTATAAAGGCAATAAACAGAATTCTCCCACCATGGCCAATTCAGCAATTCCCCCACTCTTTCGGGTGTTAACTCATTCACAAGAATTAACCTAATTCTAAAGTTCAAAGTCAATGTATTCACTTGTCAGGAACATAAAAATAGAAAACAGAAATAAAATGGAGATAAAAGGCAGTTTTTTTTTCTGACAAACCTTGTCAAGAGTCTGAGTGGTAAGAACATATAGAGGTGGCGCAACCAGTTTTATCTTCACCGGGCAGTCATCGTTCCCCATGGCCTCCGCTTTCCTCATCGCTTCCTGCAAAATCAGGACCAAAACAATCCATAATTAACAACTCTAACATCACAAACAAATTACAGAGTCCAAAATCCTTTATCCAACCTTAATGTGAAGGACCCCATCCAAGTGGAAGCAGGTCATCTCGACATCGGCCCGAATCTTGAGCGGCTGCGGCGTCATCCTCCTCCTGATGTTCTTTACCAGCTCATCCTTCACCTCCGGCGCCAACGCGGGCACCACCTGGGTCACCTCCTGCCCATCAGGGCCTGCCTCCTTGACCTCTTTCGTAAGGCAATCAAGGACCGAGTCCGGGTCGGTGACGATCAGCTTGAAGGCCTCGAAGGCGTGGCCGTACTTGCGGTATAGCGGCCATCCGACGTGGACGTAGAGTTGCTCGAGGTCGATGGCCATGGTCTCGGCGACGTGGCGCATGATGGAGTGGACGAGCTTGGATTTGTTGAAGCGATCCTGGCAGGCCTGGACATCTTCTTCTGTGACGCGGCGCTTGGAGAGGTCGATGTAGCCCTTGTCGCGGTCGACGCGGAGGACCATGACGGGTTCCTGGCGGCCGACCTTGAGGAGAGAGGAGACGGAGCGGATGCGGCGGCGAGAGAGCTCGGAGAAGAGAAGCATGCCTTCGATGTTGTTGTACTCGAGGAGGGAAACGTAGGCGCCCATGTCCACGATGTTCTTCACCTGGATCATCACCGCCATGTCCACCTCGGGATACTTGGACTCGTACATGCGGCACTCGAGGTTGGGGCCGGTGCCCGTCGTCGCCATTGGTAGTTGATTGAGGGGCGGCGGAGAGAGAGATTTCTAGGGTTAGGGTTTTGCCGCCGCGGAGTCCTGAAACTGGGGATTTGTTTGTCTGCAGAAGAGGGCAGACGAAGATGGACCGGAACCTACAAAAGAAAGGGGTAAAAATGTTAAAATAATTGTTCTTCTTCATTTTTTTTTCTCTTTTTCTTTTTTAATTAATAATTAATTAATAATTAATAGTTGAAAATCCGACTTCTAGAGCTAGAGGGTCAGTAAAATCACTATTTCTTGTTATTAAATATAAGAAAGAGGAATCCGTTAAGCTCTCATGTCAAATCATAATTAGAAAAAATATCAGCTTCATAATTTATATGCTTCAGCTAATTTTTTTTAAATTTATCATGTGTGCTCACATATCAAGCGCAGAAGTGCTTCTCAGTGATGAAAGAAGCAAATGCCCCGCAGTAATCGCTTCAAAAAAAAGTAGACCGTTTTGAAAATACGAACAACTGACATATAGAGGACTGCGAGTGATGCTTGTGATTTATACACATATTTTATACTACTTTTATGTCTATTATTTATCACATTTAATTCTGCATTGATATTTTTGTTTATGTTTTGCAGAAATTAGGTCAAGAGCATGATTTACAGAAAAAAGAGAGAGAGTTATTTATCAATATATCTAGAGAACTTTATAAAGAGGTAGATGTAAAACCAGAAACTCAGTGGAAAAATTACATATGCCAACAGAGTCTACATGATAAGATGAAAATGTGGCAAAAATCTGGAGTTGAAAAGACCAAGTCAAACAGCTAAGCAACCGTTGACTTCGGCTATGCAACCATGGACCAGTCAACAGAGCGCCAGCGTAGAGTTCTAGTACGTGTCAGAGACGGAGTTGTAGGAGGAACAGACTTGGGTTGCACAGTCGAAATTTTGACTGCGTAGCCGAATTATTTTAGCAACTGCTGACGTAATTTTTTGGAACTTCGTGTAGAATTAGGGAATAACTCTGTGAATTCTATTAGGTCTTTGAACGTCTCTATAGCCTATAAAAGAACGACAAACCTCTGTAAAATATGTCTCCCTCTTGGATTTTAATCTTCTTAAATAAAGTTTTTATTTCTGATTTTGTCCATTGAATTCCTACGTTTTGGAGAAGAAGAACAGCAAGGAGACATCCCTAAGAGCTCTATTTTGGTTCCTTCTTCCCTTACTTCTCTACTTATTTTTGCATAATGATTCTACTTATTTATTTCTTACATTATACTTTAATAATTATAAACTAATTTCTTTTAGTAGGGCATCGATGTAGGTAGATATTATCATGATATAGATTAGTGCTTCGGGTTAGTATTATGATTTTACAATCATGTTAAGTTCTTAATTCTGTTTATTACGTTAATAATTGATGGCCACAATTATTTAGATGATTAAATTTGAGACCGAGAGGAGATAATTTAGTAAAGCATCATCGAATTAGCAACCACAACTTGATAAGTTGAGGCGTAGAAGTTGTGCAGTCTTATAGAAAGATCTGCCATGTGTAATGCTTCCTTTAACTTATAAATCTACTAAATCAAAAGATTATAGGTTGTTGTATTAGAGGTCATAATTGATATTGCTCAAGAGATAATATTAGTTAAAATAAGACCTTTGATTGTTAACATATGTAGATAATTTGCTAACACTAACACTTATTCTATATCTAATTTTATCTACCGAAATCAATTGCCCCTACCTTATTTCTCACAAAAAGTAACTTTAGTCTAAGTAATTTTCCTTAATCTCTATAATGAATTAATCTTTTCAAATAAAACTAGAAACGATTAGTTGGTACTTGATACGCTCAATCCTTGTGGGACGATATTCTATTCGCTACTTTATTACTTGTTAAACAATTGGTGCATTTTCATTTGCAACATCAAGTTTTTTGCGCTGTTGCCGGAGATTGTTTATTTTTATCAATATCAACAATATTCAATATCGATTCTAATTTGAATTAAGTTTGCAGATATTATATCTTTATTTTCTTTGCTACATGTTGCAGAAATCCTAACCCCAGACGAAAAAAAGAATTCAGCTGGGCAGCAGAATTTTCGGCCACTCAGCCGAACTTTGATCAAGACAGAGGTTAATGTTTCATGAACTGCTTTCTGATTGGTTGATGCGATGATTCAGGAGTTCAAAACCAATAGAACCTGATCCAGATATAAACAGAACCTTCCGATACTTACAAAAGAAAGAAAAACCGAGAAAAGGTGATGGCAGATCCAGACGAAAGAAAAGCATTGAGGGACTATATTGTTTCCTCTCTGACAGTAGCCACTTCAAGCAAACAACTTCGAGCTCAAGTCGAGGTTAATTCAGATGCTGCAACAACTTATCAATTCTGAGGCCTTCCAAATGATGATCCGAACGAACACATCGTAAGTTTTCTTAAAATTTATGATACGCCGAGGATTAGTGGTGTATCAGCGGAGGCAATCACACTGAAACTTTTTCCTTCTCTTTGAAGGATAAAGCAAAAATATGGTTCAATTCTTTATCAAAGATATAATTGCTTCATGGTATGAGATGGCGAACAAGTTCCTCACAAAATATTTTCCCCCATCAAAAGCGGCAAAACTCCGAGGTGATCTTATTACCTTATCTCAACTTGAATCTGAAAGTATTTTTGAAGCATGGGAAAGGTATACGACCTTTATTAGGAAAGTCCCACATCACGGGCTTCCCGCTTGGTTAGAGATTCAATTCTTTTACAATGGATTGACTCCATACACCAAGATGGTTATTGATGCGGCCTGGAGATCTCATGGGTAAAGAGCAAGATGAAGCATATGAGCTTTTAGAAGAGATAGCGTGCATACTTATACACGTAGGTCGACCGTGCGGTCCACTGGCAATAGCCATCGGTCGACCGTGCGGTCGACTGGCAATAGCCCAAAAACTATATTTTGAAATATTTTAAACATCTTTTTAAACCCAATTAAATTCTAATAAATTTCAATAAAATTCATAAAAATAAGGTCATGTAAATACAATGAGGAAAAATATGTGTGATAAAAAATTAATACATATTACAAACATGTGAACTCGTTTTTGAGATATAAAAATTCAATCTTGAAACCAAATCCGTATTTTCTAAAAACTAAACTTTGAAATGGACACCTAGTTTTTCCAAAACTGCATAAAAACAAAATCAAGTTTGTTAAACTCATTTGAAGTACAATATATATGGATAGAACCCAATACACATATAAGACATATGAACTTGTTTTTCATGAAATTTATTCATAAAACCAAAAACGGTTTTAAACAGAAAACTAAAACTTATGTGTATGTATATAAGCTTGAGCAATCAAAATAATCTATTCTTTACATAAATTCTAAATTTACAAACTCTTGACTCAAGTTAAATCTTCTCGCAATGTTCACTTGATCCAAACTCGATCCATGTAGAGCTAGACTCCTCCTTGAGTACTTGATGCAATCTTTAAGTTTAAGCTCTTAAATCAACACGTGCTAGCGTCAAAACTTGACTTTAATCTTTTATTGAAGTTAAACGCTAACTAAGATCTTGATTGAATATCTGAAACTTAAATACCACAAGATTATTAGTAGTATAACTATATGTGTTAATCATCATCAAAACTAGAGTGATAGGCCTTTGGGCCAACAATCTCTCCCTTTTTGATGATGACAAAACTCGTGGAGTTGTATATGCATAGATTAAAGATAAGCTTTGTAAAAGCTCTCATTAACTGCGCATAGCATAAAACATGTAGATGTTTAATAAATCTCATAATTAGACATCAAACATAGACATATATGCATGAACACAAATATGACATGCATATATAAACTCACTTTAAGTTTCTCTCCCCTTTTTTGTCAACTCATCAACAAAAGGGGTAAAGAAAACATGATAAATATATATGCGATATAAATCTATGAAGATGAGAGACGTCAAGATAACTCCTCCTGCATACATGCATTATATGGAGAAGGGATGACTAAACCCTCATAAGCATAATATATAATGTATAAACGGAGATGTTAAGCACCCCAACACACGTGTATGATATAAAGAAGAGAGGTCAAACTCTTCTTCATACAATATACTAATCATAAGTTTATATATAAAGGAGACATTAAGTTAACTTCCCTTGCACATAGACAATACATATCAAAAGTAAATTTTGAAAACAAATGAAAATTTGATTTTCTAAAATACCAATTGTAAAAACCAAAATTTGATATCACTTAAAATATCACTTGTAATTAAATATAAACATAGATACCATTTAGAAAAAAATAATTTGAAATGTAGATATCAATTGTAATAATTGACACCAATAGAAAATATGAACATTTTGCTAAAAAGAAATATTTTTCTCAAAAGAATGGGAGTAAATATAAGATACCAATTTAAATAAAAAATTTCTCTCCCTTTTAAAACAACCACAAAACCAATGCATAAGTTAAAAGAATGTACTAATTCATTTGAAACCAAATCAAGCTTAGCATGAAATCAATTGTGCTATAGAAATATGTATAGACGTTGTTAAACATGCACAATCAATTATATGTATGTATGTAATTGAAATACCACTTGAAATATAACGTATACAAACATAAATAAACATGAATGAGTATACAAAAATGAAATAATATGATAATCATGTGTATAACTCATTAAAATCACCAACCTACATGCACATGTCAAATGAATGTTCATTAAAACATATACAAGGCATGATCACCCAGCCATTCACCCACAAAGGGTAGAAATTTTCAAAAATAATGATTTGAAAGTATTTTAGTATAAATTGAAAACACTACCAAATGAAGAATAAAAGAACTAATTTAAAATAATTTTGAAAGCTAGTTCAAGATCCTTCAAAATATAAATCAAATCATATATCTCATAATTTATGTATATTACACAAGAATTGTCACTCAAAATCTATAATAGCATAAACATGTGCTCATGAATATGAAATCATGAGTAAACAAAAAGGTGAGTGCACAAGAGTCATGTAAGAAACATATTCATGAAGATAAAATAATGAAACTCAAAATTACTCATCAAAACTCATATGAAATTCTTTTTCATAAGCATGGTATATCATATAACATGCAAGAATCATCAAAAGTAGAACATGCATGTACAATCAAGCATAAATTGAGTACACAAATGAAATAATACATGTATAGCATGAAAAAATAAGTGTATCTTAAGAATTGTACATATATAACATAAGTTTTTAACAAGATTTATATATTAACATATATTCAAAACATGTAAATCATGATATACTTAAAAACATAAGATAGAGGATAGAGATAGTTACCAAATAGATGGACCTAATTTATATTTCTTCAAAACGAGGTGTCCTCCCACCTAAACACCTTGATAGTGATGCATTCATTAATTTGTCCATCAAGCTTCGATTGCATCTACTATCAAGGAACCAATCCTCTCACGTCTTGTGAGAGCATACACCTACATCAAAAATAAGTGGTGTGAATTTTGGTACCTATATCTTCTTGGGTCTACGTGGGTCAGTAGCATTTGAAACCCAAATATTCTTGTCTTTAAAATATAAAATATTTAATCTATCATAGCTTGCGTCCATAATGTGTACATGTGTACACTCTAGCATACAAATGAATGTGACATGGTGTACATGTGGAGTATGTCGTGGATGGCGTGCATGAACTTGTGGAACTTGTTTCTTTTAAAACAAAATTTTCAATCTAATATAAATTAAAGTACAATTGCTCAACTTTGAGCTCAAACAATCAATATTATTTTTCAAAACATGAATCTCATTTTTATCAAAAGAAGATACAATATTATTAACATGAGAAATATGATAAGCATGGGAATCAAAATCATTTTCTTTTGAAAGATAAATATAAGTCTTTTCTTTTTCAACCAAAATAATTTTCTTTTTCAAAGAATCATTTTCATTTTAAACAATATCCTTTTCTTAAAAAAATCAAAACAACTTGATTTTTTTAAAGATTCATTTTCTTTTGAAATAATTTCAAGTTTATTTTAAAATGAATCTTTTTCTTTTAAAATGAAATTATTTTCTTTCTTCAACCGTTTATTTTCAACCTATAAAATCATATTTTTCAGGAAGATTTTGACAGAACATAGTAAGATCATCATATGATATATCATCATCTTCATCAAGTTCGGATTCAAAATTTACCTCAAGCGGGTCATCCCCTTGGACCATGTAGCACACGTCAAAAGTGTAACTTCCTTGATCCAAGTCTCTATCCATGTCGTTTGGTATTTGTTCACCTAGAGAGGTCAAAGTGTTCCATACTATAAAAGTTGAATCAATGTTAGAAACTCTAGATAAATAATCATCATTTAAGGTTAGTTTTAAAGCATGAATGGCTTTTGCATTACCTCAAGATATTTGCCATTTACAAAATATGATTCTTTAATAGTGGAAAGATAAACATGTATCCCAAGGGCTTCAAGATATAAAGTCATCTTAACTTTCCAATTTTGAAAGTTAAGAAAATCAAACATGGAAGGTGCAAGAAAATCCATATGTGTGTATAAACAAATAATGTGATTCGCAAATTAATGATCTTTAACTCTAGGTTGTTAGACCCAAATCAAGAGCACCAAGCTCTGATACCACTTGTAATCATCTAGAGGGGGTGAATAGGTGTTAGCCCAGATGCTTTTCACTTTAGTTTTGATGATGACTAACTTATGAAAGTTAGTTTACTAATGATCTTGTGTTTATATAGTTTCAGTTATTAATCAAGATCTTAGTAGGTATTTAGCTTCAACAAAGGAGTTTTGGAGCTAACACATGTAAATTCAAGAGCTCGCGCGTCAAGATCGCATTTAGCACTCGGATGGAGTCAAACTCTTTGGATCGTGTTTGGATCGAGTTGGCTTAGAGAAGGAGTTCTACAAGAACACTTCGGTTTGTTTAGTTTAGTTTGTGTTTAGATCTTGTGTAAGATAGACTAGTGTTGATATGCTCAAGTTCACACACACACAAGTTCAATACGTTTGGTTTTCAGTTTAACCGATTTTAGATTTCAAATATACATATATATATGGTTTTCATGAATAAATAGAATCAAAATAAGTTTACAGGATTTAATGTATATTGGATTTCATCTATACACATCTATGCTTCATATATTTAGAAAAACTTATTTTGATGATTCTATTTCATGTGTTTAAAGTTTTGTAATTAACAAAACTTATTTTGGATTTAATGTCAAAAACATAGATATATCTTTTATATGTGTATTGGATTCTATCCATACACTCTATGCTTCAAAAGAGTTTAAATATCTTGTTTTTTTATTTTGAAAGAAATCAGTTTTTCATTTCAAAGTTTGATTTTTTGAAAAATACCGATTTTGTGTTAAAGCTTAATTTCTATATCATAAAAATAGTTCAAATAGTTTCTAATATGTGTTGATTTTTTGTCACACATATTTGTTCTTCAAATATTTATAAGAACTGATTTTTTTGGAATTTATGAGATTTTATAGGTGTAAAAAGACCAAGTTTCAAACCCTTAACCCTAGCCTTAGCCTGCTGGCGGTCGACCGCCCGGTCGACCGAACCAGAGCTTAGTCGACCGGTCGGTCGATCGATATGCACAAGAACGTGCACAAGGCCTTGCCTATAAGGCCGTTCAACCAGGTGGTCGATGTTGACACTTAAAAAACACAAGATTCTTACTGGCCTGAACAATGTCTAAACTTGTTGACATTTACAAAAGACAAGTGACAGACGAGCTGAAGACCAGTTTTCACCCATCTCCGAGGGACAGGGAAGCAACTTGGACTCCACTGATCAGCAAGCAGACAGTGAACCCGGATTGTTTCTGAACAGGCCTCAGCAAGTCTAAGGTGCTAGCACTTAGCACCACATGAGCCCAAAGGGATAGCCTCGCTTGAGATGTTAGGATCATCCAACTCTGCCTTGAAGCCATTCAGAGCCTCGCCAGGGAGCTAACTTATAGCTTCGCCACAGAAGATGTCTAGCTCCGCCGAAAAGCCTCTTTTCGGACTTCGCCAAGAAATTGCCTCCAGCTCCGCTATGAGTTCAAAGCGGGCAGCGCCGCTATCGGTCTGCTATGGTCAACCTTTGACCAATCAAATCTCCGGATGAGATCAGATCAATATCAAATCCAATCAAGATCAAATCTGAGATCAAATTTGGCAGTTGATTGCCATAATCTCTTGACTCTCCTAAAACGAGTAAGAAGATCAGGAGAAATCCTCCAACGATATGGAAAGGATCAAAACAGATCAAGAAGATCAACCGACCTGCCATTCCTAGCTTCGCAGAAGCTGATCCTAGCCTCGCAGCAAGGCTACTTTTCAGATTTAAACATATTTGATTCAATCTGTTTCCATATCTTCAAGGGACGATTATACCCTTGCTCTCCTTATAAATAGCCCATCAGGGGTACAAGGAGAGAAGAGGCAAGGATATCTCCAGAAACAAAGCTTTTCTGAGACAACACGCACAAGAGGACTCCACAAGCAGAGGCTTCTTCACGACGCACCGTGCGCTCTTGAATTCAGAGACTTTTAGAGAATTGCTTCTCTAATCAGGGTGCTGATACCCTAATACCTTCTTCTCAAGGAATCTCCAGAACCAGACGAGAAGGAATTCCTAATTGAAGGCGGTTTTGAGAAGTAGTAAGAGGGTTTTACCAACCTTCTATTCTCTGATTCCCGGAACCAGGCGAGAAGGGAATCTCAACGCTCGCATCGTCAAAGGGACAAAGTGGTCGCGCGCTGACCAGACTCCTATCGGCACACTTCTTCAGAATCTCTGAGGAGATCTGCTTGTAATCTTTTAAGAATACTTGTAATTTAGCTCCTCAACCCTTTTTATTGTAAGTTTTCCCTTTTGCAAATCAATGGAAAACAAGATGGCGACTCCGTTGGGGATTAAATTCTCCACTGCCGAGAATCAAGTGTCGCAATGCGGCGAACAGACCTTCGGGTCTAACTCTGAAATCAGAAAAGCTGGTGCAGCCAGAGCCTCTCTGGCTAAATCTTCAAGGAAAGTCTCTGCGGAGACAGAAAAGGTTCTCTGCGAACCTACTGTGGTTCTCTGGCGCAACAAGGAAGCACGCCCGCAGTCCAAGTCCTTCACTTTCGAGAATCTGGTCGTTCAATTCGACCAAGGAAGATTTGAAGAAGTCCTCTCTGGGGGTGGCCTAATGCTTCGAGCACGGAAGCATAGGAAGGTCTCCATGACCAAGGTTTCAGAACAGAAACCAGAAGCAAAATTCTGCCAACACCCTTCAGCCTCGCGTGTGGCTAATCAGGTTCCTTGCGAACCTAAGTATCCTCTGCCAAAGCAGATGTGGAGGCCTAAACAGAAGACTCTTGCCGAAGCTTCAGGCGTAGCTACGCCAAAACCGCGCCTGTCTCGCAAAGAAAAAGGCAAGATGCCGGTCTGCTCCTACAATGCCGCCAACCATGAAGTCATGACGGCAATCATACCATCGCCCAATTCAAGAGCAGCAACGCATTGTGCCAGCCTTGTTCATACAAGCGAAGCTACTGTACCTCAGCGTACTCACCGGGTTCATCCCCTTCGCAGCAGCATAGCGGGTAAAGCACCACAGCGTGCTCCACTTTCTAGTGCGTCAAGCACTAAGTTCGCACCTATTGGCAAAGCTAGAACTCAAGCACTACTCAGTGCTAATCCTTTCTGCAGGGATAAAAGGACCAGGACATCGTCCTATGCGCGATTCAAAAGAGCCTCGCTGGCTGGATTGTTGACAAATAAACAAACATCTTCCTCCTGTTGTCAACAAGGGATGTCGTTGGTGACAGTCCGCTCGGTCCATTGCCGGTTAGCACCAATCTTCGCCACCTCTCCAGGACGGAGATCAGTTTTTGATCAGCTGTCGGTACAAGCCCCGATGAAGCATCGCAAAAGGAGCGTCTCATGGGATCCATCCTCTGCATCCGTCAACATGACCGAAAGAGGACGACAGCTGCGCAGGAGAAGACAAGCATCGACGACACTCCCTACAGCTCCCCAGATCCAGATTACAGCCCAGGCTTAGGCAAAGTCTTGGTGCATGAAGAAGGTGTTTTTCGAAACACCATATCTAGGTGGCGATACCCTACAGTTATGAACAGCCTTCCTCCTCAACGGCCCTAGCCTCGCCAGAGCCCAGGAGATCACTCCAACCATCGGATGAAGAAGATGAAGACAGTGGGTACGCCTCTTCGGCAACAGTTAGCTCAGTGCGAACAGACAGAGCATCAGTCAATATGGCTGATAATGCTAACTACGACCTCCGTCGGCGTTTGGAAGCTCAGGAACAAACTTCCAAGACCCAACAAGAAGCTCTGGACAACATTCAACAGATGCTTGCTCAACTCCTCAGTAATCGGAATGACCATGATGCCAGGAGCAATCACGATGAGGAGGAACATTTCAGCAATGAGCAGCCAAAGACGATGAACCAATTCCATCACATTCAGCCTCCTCCTCCGAGTGGGACTTAGACACAGGTGTGGGAATGATGTTCGAAAACCTCACTGTTAATATGACTTCAAGCAGTCAATTGGAGCCCGCAGAAGCTGTTGATGAGGAACCATGGGCCCAACAATTAGACCTCCAATGGAAAAAGCGATTCGAATTGCGCGAACCACCTACTGAAGACAAGGTGATGCAGATCAACTTGGGTAGTCAAGACTACCCTAAGCCCATCTTTATAAGTGAAAGCCTATCACTTACAGAAAAGGAAGAATTGATTATACTCATAAATGAGTATATAGACGTCTTCGCATGGAGCTACGAAGACATGCCCGGACTTGATCTACAAGTAGTCGTGCACCGTCTAAATATCAAACCTGACGTTAAGCCAGTCAAGCAGCAACAACGTTGGTTTCGCCCGAACATTATGGAAGCTGTTGAAGCCGAAGTTCACAAGCTCATAGCATGTGGCTTCATCCGGGAGGAACAACATCCAGATTGGGTAACCAACATCGTCCCCGTCCTCAAGAAGAACGGGAAAATACGGATCTGCATCGACTACCGTGATCTCAATACGGTCTGTCCTAAAGACGAATTCCCGCTACCCATCACCGACGTCATGATTGACAACACATGCAGATTCGAAAGGATGTCTTTCATCGACGGCTTTTCAGGGTACAACCAGATTAAGATGTATCCCGACGACGAGAAGCATACTTCGTTCCGAACACCATTGGGGGTATACTGCTACACTGTAATGCCATTCGGACTGAAGAACGCCGGAGCAACCTATCAGCGGGCAATGAGTACAATCTTCCGCGATCATCTTCGAAAAACGGTGGAATGCTACGTCGACGACATTGCTGTCAAAAGCCGCAATAAGGATGAACATCTTCGTGACTTGAGAACGATGTTCGACATAATGCGGGTTCATCAATTGAAAATGAATCCGACAAAATCCTTTTTGGGAGTGTCAAGTGGCAAGTTCCTCGGGTTCATTGTCACATCAAAAGGGATTCATCTAGACCTAGACAAAGTCAAAACCATTCAGAACATGCATCCATCGAGGAATCTCAAAGAGCTTAGAGGCTTGCAAGGCAGGCTGGCTTATATCAGAAGATTCATTGCGAATCTCTCAGGCCGCTGTCAACCGTTCACCCGACTCATGAAAAAGGGTGCTTCCTTCATATAGGATCAAGCTTGCCAGGAAGCTTATGAAGACATCAAGAGGTACCTCACAAAGCCTCCAGTCTTAGTGGCCCCTACATCAGGGAAACCATTCTTGCTTTATGTAAAAGCTATGGACTACTCTCTCGGTGCCCTCCTTGCTCAAAAGGACGACAATTGTCACGAGCAGGCCATTTATTATCTGAGCAGGACTCTGATAGGGGTGGAATCTCGCTATAATCCTATCGAGAAGGAGTGCTTAGCTCTTGTCTTTGCCGTTCGGAAGACACGACATTATTTGGTCGGCCAAACCATACATGTCATCTCCAGAGTGAACCCATTGCGTCTCCTTATGACAAAGCCAGGATCATTGAATTCAAGATTGGCTAAATGGGCACTTCTTTTGTCTCAATATGACATGATCTTTACCCCTCAGAAGGCAGTTAAAGGTCAGGCCCTGACAGAGTTCTTGGCTGCTCATCCAGTTCCGGAACATTCAAAACTTCACGAGGATATTCCAGATGAAGTCTTCAACTCCAATGTAACCTCAGAGGAGGAAGTGTGGCAGATGTTCTTCGATGGAGCATCGCGAATGGGCCCTAAAGGCAAGATCATTGCCGGAGTGGGGGTTGTGTTTATCTCCCCACAGAATCATGTCCTTCCCAGAGCATTTTCTTTGACGGAATCATGCTCCAACAATGTAGCAGAATATAATGCCCTGCTCATTGGTCTTCAGCTTGCCCATGGAATGGGGGTACGCTACCTCGAAGCTTACGGCGATTCAAAATTGATCATCAATCAGATTAAAGGCGAATACGAAGTTCGCCATGAGGACTTGGTGCCTTATTATCACACGGCCATTGAATTGGCTGACCTATTTAAAGGTTTCTACATCGGGCATGTGTCTCGATCCCAGAATACCAAGGCGGACGCTCTTGCTGCATTAGCAACAACATTAGCCTTGCCAGCCGACACCGAGTATCACCTCACAGTCGCAACTTGACATCTTGTATGCTCCAAGCACATGCTAAGAACTCGAGAAGCCTATAATGTCTCCACAGATCTTGAGCCAAGAGACTGGCGCTTTCCTCTCATTGACTATGCTTTGCACGGTCTGCTTGTATGCGTCCGAAAAGGGGGATTCGATTGCAAAATTCTTTTGATTGGATAGAAGATTACAACAGATCAGTTTTCCGATTACAAGGGAGGGAGGATGTTGAGTTGAATCCTCCCTTTGTTTAAGGCTGGGTTCTTCAAGTGGCGGTGGAGAATGAATCTTGTTCTCCGTTGACCGGGTGAACGTTGTGATCTTTCGGGGTTCTTCTCTTCGGGTGGTTGACGAGAGTAACACAGCTCTGTCGACCAAAACTCTCAAAGAGATTGTCGGGAAAGACTAACTTGAGCACAGCAAGCTAGCTGAAGAGTTGGACTCTCTTTCTCTGTCTCTCCTCTCTAATCGACCGACCCCTCCTCAATAGCCAATAAGGCTATTTATAGAGGTATCAGGGGTGAACGTGCCCCCTAAAAACACTCCACAATGGGTGTTAACCTCCCCGCTATATGGGCGGTGACTGGCCCCATAACCAGGACAGTTACAACCGAGGCGCGGGTTTCGACCCTCGCGCCTTGATGCTGAGACACGGCTGTCGAGCCTCACGCCTTGATGCTGAGACGCGGCTGTCGAGCCTCGCGCCTTGATGCTGAGGTGCGGCAGTCGAGCCTCGCGCCTTGGTGTTGAGACGCGGGTTTGAACTCTCGCGCCTTGGTGTTGAGACGCGGGTTTGAACTCTCGTGCCTTGGTGTTGAGACGCGGGTTTGAACTCTCGCGCCTTGGTGTTGAGACGCGGCCAAAATTCTGCTTTTCAATGGCTTGTCTTTTAGTGATTTTTAGACAGCCTACAGAACCCCCTCCAAAGTTTTCGACATTCCGCGATTAAGTGGGACGGATTTCGAAATACTTTGGACTTTAGCTGAGCTCACCCTTATGACTGGACTGTCAATGCTCCGGGTTTGATCTTGTCTGGAGTATGGTCTTCGTGAGTGTACTGTGGAACTCTTTGAAGCCACCAAAGTTGATCGTGTTGAGTGTCTAGATGCACAGTCTAAACCTCCCCGATTGCTTTAAGTCTGTCGTGGGTGCACTTTAAGCCAGGAGTGGACGGTCGTCTGCTTGTGCCAGTGTACTGTTGAACCAATTTGCAGAAGTAAGGACTGGACTGAACGCCAGTTCTTTTGGGACGTAGGGATAGTACTGCTTTTAAAGATGCGACTTTCATAGGGTGCATCTTTTGGAATGAGAACGCAACTGATATTCTACAAGACAGACGCGATTCTTGGCCTGATTGGAAGGATGCGAACTTTCGGAGAGACGCATCTTTTTGGAGTAAAGATGCGACTTTTTGGACGCAACAATGGCCTAGCTGAAGAGATGCGTCCATTGAAGAGGCGCGACTGTTGTGGCGAATCCGCGCCATGCCATGAGTGCACTGCCACTTGTCCTGCGGAGCCGACGGGACACCTTCTTTTGGCGTGCGAACTTCACGCTGCATTAAATGCACTGTCCACGCATCAGGCGGTGATTTGGCGTCGAGCCAAGCGCTGCGTATCTTTGCGAATCACCGTTCCTATAAAGAGCAACAGTTATTGAGAGAGTCATTATTAATCTCTCTTTCGTCTTCGCTTGCATCTGTTAGGGTTTTGAGAAAGGAGCTCTCTTTGTTCTCTTCTTCTTCATCTAACATCGGATTCTTGATTAGCAATGGCACCCAAGGCCAAGCAAACTGCCTCATCTTCAAAGGCGGTCGCCACTGAGATTCAAAGGGGCGGTTCCCCCTTGCAGGAAGTCCCTATCTCAGGTATAACGCCCATCAGGCTTAATTTTCGCCATTAGAAGGGTTTATGGAGTTCTTATAACTCTAAAAATCCCTTTTTTTGAAGAAGGACTGCCAACGCGGATTCGAAACCGTGTTTGATTCTTAGACGCGGTCAAGGCGCGGGTTGATGACCCTGCTGCTTTTATCTGCTTGAGTATGTGTTTGTTTGTTGAACACAGGGCCCCAGTAAGCCTTGCGTTCCGGACTCATCACTTAGAATGTTTCTAATTGTGAAAGATTCGGACGCAGACTTGACTATTTTGTGACATCAGACGCTGGTTTTCATGAATCTTGTGCCGAATCCAAGTACTTAGAGATTTTCATAAGTCTTGGATTTTCAAAGCGCGGACTCCATGCTGGCCTCATGGTCCTCAGGTCCGGACGCGGATTTTGACAATTTCTGCGTTTGGAATTTCTTCTGCGTCTGAATTATAGACACTTAATCATTTTCGTTTAGACTTCTGATCAAGTGTCATTTTCTTATGCAGTGCGATATTCCTCCAATCCACTCTCCAAGAAGTGCCACTTCGGGCATGTAGGTGGTGTTGACCGCGATTTAACCTTCGTGCTGCAAAGGACTGCTCCTGTGACTGCTGATAAGTCGAAGGAGCGAAGGGAGAGGCTCTCCAAAGTTGACCCGACGACCCTCCGGGAGCTCATGACTGACGCGGCATTCACAACGGATTCTCACGTTCCGATGAAGAAACCTGCCTTCTTCTTCGGAGATAACATTAGCGAGGGTGGCTATACCTTGCATGACGGAGATTATAAATGGCTTCGTCAGATAGAGGGTAGAAGGTTCTTTCTTCCGAACATGGAGAGAATGTACCTACTATCTTATCTCCAGCATATGTCTGTCCCTCGGCCAATGGCGTGGGCAATCACCCTATCTGTCCCCGAAGTTTCTCTCGGCACCCTGGGCTCCAGGAAGGTATATAATGCTGGTCATGAGAAGCAAGCTTTCGGCCTGTTTCCTGGGCTGCTCAGGTCCGAGCACCCAGTAGGAGAAACTCCTAAACTCGGCACCACCTTCATTAATGTATTCATGAAAGCGGGGGGTGACTTTCCGGTTGATTTCCGTCCGCTTGGATGGATTCATTTCACTGACAAGTACCGGTGGGGCAAGATGGTGAGCTTTGTCCTTGCCATCTTGAAGGTCTGTTGGAGCATGTGGAGTTATACCAAGCGGTCAGGGCCGTATAGTATGGCATTCCACCAAGTTCTCAAAATTTCTTTGGGATCCTGGAGCGTTACAATCCTCTGACGGGGACATTCTTTACTCCGGTCGGAGAGATGGGTCTTGCCCTGCATGAGCTGCACGAAGTCTCGGGGCTGGCAATAGGGGATACTCCCATGAGGAATACGTCCCAACCTCTGAGGAGCTTCACCTCTTGAAGAAAGAGTTTCCTCGAGTGTACGAGACTTATTGGGAGGTGTTATGCCACTTCCATATTTGTGGCCAAATAACTTCTTAGAGGACGAGGGGAGTTAAGCAACTGTGTTGGGCAAGTTACTTGTTTAATGGTGTCAATCAGAAGGACCAACCAGTGACCCGACTAGCTCCCAGCTCTGACGAAGAGATTGCCGACAGGATCAAGGCTTCTGTAGACTCCTACACCACAGAGTCAAATGAGGATACTTTCAAACCTGACACAGTTTTTGAAAGTTTCCATTACCAAGCCTGGACCCCTATTTTCAATCGGGCACTGTTAGCGGGCTTCCTAATGTTGTGGTTGAAGCGCTGCATGGTATCGACACTGCCACATGAAGTAATCGTTGCCGACGTGGTGTATCCGGCGGTGCTCCTGGCTTATGGTAGGTCCATAGCCCTCCTCCCGGCCATGGCGGCCGGTGTTCAAGCGGGTTGCGGGCCTTAACTCAGGGTCTATGCAGGGTAGAGAAGGTTGTTGACTCCCAGGGTGAGCCGATGGTTGACTCAGAGGGGAGGCCGATGGTAAAGCGGCCCAACCCTCGGGTTGAGCTTCCCCACACGTACCTAATGGCTTGGTACGTTATGCACTGTCCCTCCCTGATGACGCCGGTGTCTTGGTGTGAGGGGTTTATCCCTTTCGTATAGCGGTTGGAGAGTTCAAGCTGGTGTAATACTTATATGTATTTCATTCGGAAGTGCATTCTAGCTGCTTCGAACTACCAGCTCAATCGCTGCTTCCCCGAGATTACTGGTGCATCTTATGGGGATCAATTGCCGACCTGGTAGGTCCAGACAACTTCACGAGGCTGTCGTCGGGAGTTTTCTGGTGGCTAGTCAATATTCGGCCTGGGTATGTGCTTTTTCGGCAAGGGAATTCGTGCACGATCGAGCCATACATGCCGAATCGCTTCGCTCGACAGTTCGGCTATGATCAGTATATGTCGATAACCCCAATGCTCATCTTGCCTTCGGTGGGAATTTGTTTGAAGGTGCTCGGGCTTGGTATTATAGCGTGGCTGGAGGGACGGAAGCGCTTTTTCGTCTGCTTCCCAAGGGACCGAAAGGCTGTACAAGCCTCAGCTTCTGCACCTGGTACTTCCAAGCCAACCAAATGCCTGACTTCTCGCCGGAGTACTCGTGCATTGAGAGTATTAATGCATCTTATGAAGCAAAGTCGGGGTCCAAAAAGCGCTCGCGAGGCGTCGATGAATATCGGGCGGCTCAAAAGGAGGCCAGAAGGGTGTCAAGGGGGGAGCCGAGAGCAGCGAAGGGTCGACAGGCAGTGCATAAGCATCCTCAGGGCTCTACTTCCATCGTTGAGCCTGCCCCCAAGAAGGCCTGGAGAGACTTGACGGGCGAAGTTTCCTTGTCTGAGGCCATCCCTTCTGGTGTTGAGGAGCAGAGAGAAGAGGAGGAGGAGGATGGTGTCCCTCTTGTTCGCACTCGCGGATTGCGCAGCAGGGGCCCCGCATTCTTAGAAGAAGGGGAATTTGCTGACGAACCTACCGCCGCTGACGAACCCACCTCAGCTAATGAAGCTGAGCAGCTCGAAGTTGACCTGATGAGCAGAGATGACGTTGAGATTCCAGGGGTCTCAACTCAGCCTGGGTCTTCTTCGGCTCAAGAGAGGAGGGATGAGGCACAACAGCCCGGGTCCCCTGGTATTTTAATGCCCAGCTCACGGGTAATTGACCCCAGCCCTACTACTGGGGTATTTGGCGGCAAGGCCCCGATTGCTGAGGCTTCTCACGTTGAACTATCATCCTCATCATCCGGAGAGGATAGATATGATTCAGGTGATGATGTCGATTTTGGCGATGAACCTGTTCTTCCGGATCTGAGTAAATTCTCACATATCTCGGAGGAGGAGATATATGGGCGTGATCCGGTGACGGCGTCACCACCAGCTGCAGTTGCTTCTGCTGAAGGTACTCTTTCCGCCGTTTTGTTAACCTAGCTCCTCTTTTTAACTAGGAAAAGAATTTGACGTTTTCTTTTCCTTTTGATTTCATATTGCAGGGCTGGTCGTGGTTAGCGAGGCCGCGGCTTCCTCCCATATTGAGGAGATGATACAGGAGCTGGCCCAGCAGGAGGGAGTCGAGGTTCCTATTGCGGGTGCCTCACGAGAGGGCAATTATCGAAGTCGGGGAGGCCTCCACTTTGCAAGATTCGCCCAGAACCCGCCACCTTTGAACCCCCAACTTGGTAAGGAAACATTGATGCTTTGAATATTTTCCTTTTACCATCGTGGCTGATGTTCTGGTAATTTGCAGAGAGCACCGAGGAAGCTCAGTAGAAGAATAGGCAGTCAGTGCCTCCCCGGAAGGCCGTACAGCTAAAACCTCGGCCAAGGAACCTAAAGAGGTCGGGCTTGCTGTTACTTCATCTGCCGTGGAGGTTTCTACAAATACAGTAGCCCCAGAAGCGCCGGGGTTACCCTGCTCCTGCCGTACCTGCCGTTAGCCTGACTCTTGTACCGGAAGAATCAGTTTACATCCCTCGCCCTGTGATAGAAAGGAGATTGGGGAGTACTTCAGCAGAAATTTTCCCAGGCGGTGATACCATGGGGGAACTGACACGTCAAGTGGTGCAGCAGTTCTTTGCCTCTATGTGATTGTAGTTCATTTTTGCATCATCTTCCACCTCTTTACCATGCATAATATCAATAAAAATGTGTTTTTTTACTCTTTTTCTCTCTATTTTTGCAGATCCATATTTTAATGAAGAGAGGCCCATAAATCCATGTAATTAGCAAGAATTAAAGGGGATTAAGCCAAAGCCCAAAAGAGAGCCCAAGAGTTGAGCCCAGGATCTGGAATCACCCACGCATCCAGTCAGCATTCTAGAAGATCCACGTGGCTAACAACCTGCAACAAACTCGCAACAGAAATCGTTGGCGCAACGGCCAAGATTCTGCCGCGGAAACGCGGCTCTGGCCGCGGATCCACGGCAGTTATCTGGCCGTTGAGCCAGCGATTGATCCCAACCGTCTGGATTCTGGAGCCTTCTCCTCTGAGGCCTATAAATAGACCATCAGGGCCAGTGAGAGAAAGGGAGGAGAGATTAGAGGATAGAGCTTGTATTTTGTAGGTTTTCTCTAGGATTTTTATTGCTCTAGTTCTTCTTCTTCCTCCTAGAAATTTTGTGAGAGAGAGATTGAGAGAGAGAGAAAGCTTGTGTAAACCAAGGTGTGACAACTTGTGAAGTAAGGATTAATCCAATCTCCTTCCTCTACTTGAGCAATTTCTAGTACTTTACTTGCATTCTTTCATTCAAGCTTTACTTTTCTTGCACTTTTATTCATGAAATGCTTTTCTTTTCTTGTAATCGCTAGTAGCTAACTTCTTCTAACATGACTAGCTGACCACTAACATTGCTAACTTCTAACTCTTGGGTGATTGCTAATTTTCATCTTGCAATTGTTGAGTCTTTTTCATCCCCGATGGGTTACTTTCATGCTTGGCAAGCTCTTGTTGTAATTCCATATGATTCATGTGTGCCTCATTTAGAGCCTTGTCTTTAGAACAAGTGCCTTGATGGAACATGGAGATGATCACCAAACATATGCTATTTGTTGTACAACTTCATTACTTCAATGCTAACTTGTTGTATTTGCCTTGAATGACTAATGAATGTTGTATCTTCTTCCTTAGCATCCCTTGAGTGTCACTCCTCGAGTCCACCATTGAAATTCTATCTTGAGAGCCGATGAAATCAATGAGGCTACAAGACAAGTCCAAGAAGATCACCCATCAATCAAGTGGGAAAGTAACTAGACCAACACGCAAGACATACATATGCCGATGAATCAACCTGAGGCAAGCATCACCATAACGGAGTCTAGTAAGTTAGCAATTTAGAAAGGTAGCTAGTCATAATTTTTCACATCTTAAAGTCTTTTACAAAGTTCTCCTTCTTTTAGTTTTCTTTCCAAAGCAAATCTTGTTTTCTAATTCTTTTCATTTTATTTCCATCATGCACAAATCCACAAATTCTTTTATCTCTTTTTCCATTTCTTTTTCATTCTTTTAAAAACAAAAAAGAACCTTCATTTTTCATCTTCAATATCAAACGTAACGCTTCCATCGCAAGCTCTCCCTGAGAATCGACTCGTATAGCCTATGCTATTACGGTTTTGGAAAGAGTACATCAATCATTATAAATACATTTCGGAGTAAGTAAGAACTATAAGGTTGTCTCTAAACCTTCTCTCTTTTGTTGAATATCTGTGCATTTACACTCCACTATTCTTTCCTTATCAAATTTTTGGCGCCGTTGCCGGGGAGAGCAACGGTTTTGATTCGATTGAAGAAGTAAACAAACTTTCTTCTCTGTTGCAGGTTACAGGTGAAGAAACAGGAAAACTAGCATTGCAGTGACATATAAGTGGCTCTGGGCCTTTGCTCTCGAAAGCAGAGACCAGTTGCCCTCTGATTTGCCGCGATTCCACGGCCAAAGACGCGGATCTGCGTCAAGGAGGAGTGAACTACTCACATATTTTCTGCAGGGTTGCTTGCTCTGCAAAATACAGCTGCTGCAATACTTAAATTCTTGTATGCTTCACCATATTCCTGCTAATAATCAACAGTAAAAAATTTGTTGCAAAGTTAAAAATTGATTAGACGTTTGCATTTCTAGGCACGTGTCTTTTCAATTCATTTACTTTACTGTTGAAGAGTGCTGGAGCAAGGTACGTGCGCATTGCATTTTGATTAGGACTCACTTCTTGGTTGATATTTTATCGCTTTGAGTGAACCTTGTTTGTTTATATCGTACACTTGCACAAAATCGATTTTAAGGGCATACCTAATAAATAAGATAAGGTGGGGATTTCATCACCCCTTCCTTAGCCCAAAAACCACCATCCCAGCACTCACAATCCCAAGCTTTATAATAAAATCTGATAGACGTTGGCCCTAGGGACATCCGGACTCAGTAGGAGATCGGCTGAAGTTGGGAATTGATTTTGATTCATACTCCGGTGAAATCAGTGTCTAAGACTGGGGATTAAGAGGTTAAGCCTCGAAGATACCGTGGTTTGGCGTAATTAAGGCCCGTTGCTTACGCACGGATACCTCCCACCGTATTTTGCCCCTACCTGGCTGATTAGCTGTGGTCTGATTCAAGCAACAACCTTATTCAGTTCATCGAACAGTTAGGAGTCGTCTAGGTCCAGGAACCCTAGATAGCTTGGATTGATTTTTCTTTTATTGTTTGTTATTTTCATTTTTTCTTTCGCTGCTGTGTGATCGGTGCACGTTGTTTGTGACTGTATATGCGAGAGTGGTGCCGGGATTCAAATTCTGCAAGACTTGTTAGACTTTCTACACTTGCACATACACAACCACTTGACATTATGGAAAACAACGTTTCGCTTCAAGATAGATTCTACCCGATTCGCACTTCGCTTCCGTCATGCATTCTTCTCCCTGAACCCAATGGAAATCATTTTGAGCTGAAACTACAATTCATCAATACACTTCCCCGATTCATGGTCTAGAGTCTGAGGACGCGTACTTCTTCATTAGAGAGTTTGAGGAAGTATGTGTAATGATGAGAATTTCCCAATTGACCGAGGATGCTGTTAGGTTAAGGTTCATACCATTTGCACTGAAGGATTTAGCTAAGAAATGGCTTTACAATCTTCCCGCCAATACAATATCTTCATGGGGTGATTTTGTAACAGTCTTTCTTAAGAAATTTTATCCCATCCACAAGACAGCCCTCATGAGAAAAAGCATAATGCAATTCAAGCAGGAACCAAATGAACCCTTCTGGAAGTATCTTGAACGCTTTAAAGACCTTCTAGTCCAATGTCCTCATCACGGCATAGAGAAATGGCGTCAATGCCAGATTATCTATGACGGTCTAGATTACCAAACGAAAATACTCCTTGAATCCATGTGCCAAGGGGAATTTTAAAGAAAGATGAGCACCAGGGGTGGGATCTCTTTGAAGCCTTAGCTGAGATAACCATTCAGTGGGAGTCATGCCCTGATAAACCCACTCCCATTACTTCCAGAACCGGGATGCACTCGATAGAATCCTCCATAGCAGCTGAAGCAAAATCACCCAATTGATGAAGAGGATAGAACTGCTTGAGTAGGGAACATTCTGTTGTCAGTCAGGTCAACCCATCACCTATGGTCAAACCGTTGCACCTACTGTCATGATCTCAACCATGTCTTTGAGGAGTGTCCATTATATCAGTCTCAATCGTATCAGGAGAACACGAATGCAGCTTTTACCAGACCCTATCACAATCCATACTCCAACACATATAATCCGGTATGGCGAAACCATCCAAATTTTTCGTGGAGTCAGTCTGGTCCTGAGCAACATAGGCCACCATTGCCACATCCTTATAATGCTCAGTCTCACCCACCCAGCTTCAATCGAAATTCACCGTATTTTCATCCAAATCAAAGTCCACCACAATCACAATCTTACCAGAACCCACCACACTACCAATCACAATTCCAGTCTCCATACCATCAACATCCACCCCAGAATGATTCAGAAATATCGGAGTTGAAGAAAATGTTAGAAACCTTTGCAAAGGACTATCGTCAAGAGATGAATAAAGTACAGGTCCAGATTGGGCAATTGGCTAATTCTGTGAATGAAAGACAAAAAGGAATGTTACCAAGCCAGCCATTGCCAAATCCCAAACATCACTTCCCTTTGCATGAAGTGAAGACACGGGCCCCAGTCAATGCCATGCTATTCATACCCTGAGATCTGGAAAACAGGTAGATAATAAGGTTTCTGATCAATCATCCCATCCAGCAAAGCCAACACCTCCAATCCAAATGCAACCAACTTCTGACAACCCATCTTCTAGTTCAGAGCCATCCACTTCAAAAGCCAAGGGTAAAAAAAAGGAAGATGAGCAACCTTATAAGCCTAGTGTACCATTTTCAAATAGGCTTACGAATCACAAGATAGATGCTCATATGGAGAAAATAAGAGAAATATTTAATAAGGTCCAAATCAATGTCCCTCTTCTTGATGTAATCCAACAAGTGCCATCATATGCGAAATTCTTAAAGGAAATGTGCACCAAGAAGAGGAAAACACAAGTCCTAAAAAAGTCTTCCTAGCATCCACATCAATGAGTTGCTCACTGGGTCAATTCCGGAGAAATACAAGGACCCAGGGAGCCCGACCATCACTTGCATCATAGGAAAGACTACCATCAATAGGGCACTTCTTGATTTAGGGGCCAGCATCAATCTCCTACCTTTTTCTGTGTATCAACAATTAGGGTTAGGTGATCTCCGCCCTACCCAAATGACAATATAATTGGCTGATCGCTCTGTCAAGAAACCTAAGGGGGAAGTTCACGATGTCCTTGTCAGAGTTGGGGAGTTCATTTACCCTGTGGATTTTGTAATTCTTGAGACACAACCTGTGTCTAACACTAATCATAGGGCTCAAACTCCTGTCATTTTGGGATGACCATTCCTGGCCACAGCAAATGCCATCATCAATTGCCGGAATGGATCAATGAGGATAACCTTTGGTAACATGATTCGTGAAGTGAATGTCTTCCACACACAACCTCGTAAAACAAAAGATCAAACATTCGAGGTCAGCTTTGTTAGAGACAATTTGGAGGAAGAAAGTGAAGATTCAAAATATGAGTCACAACTTTGTGATTCTCTTGAAATAGGAAATCTTGTTATCCGAGTACCCTTTCAAAAGGGGAAAGTTGGTTTGAATATTTTTACTTTCAGGGAGCCAACTGTGAACGTATCCCAAGAGGATACAATTCAAGAACCTCCAATTGATATATCATTTGAAGACCTCTTCGCTGACGAAATCATGTGCCTGGATGAGTCAACTCGGGGACGGTTAACTGATTGTACACTTTTGAAGGAAAATGTTGACCTGAGTTTGAAGAGTTGTATGGAGAGGAGCTGGAATTTCTTGACATTGGAAGTAAAGAAATTCAAAGAGAAAAAAGTGGTGATGAAGAACTCTTTAGGGAACATTGTGGTGAGATGCGAATGAATAACAATGAGAAATTGAAGCTGGAGATGCCTAGGGCTAAGAAAGTAATAGAACTCGTTTCCCAACCAAGCTCGCGCAAACAAACACACTGGAACGATGGGAAACGAGCCAGGGGAAAAGACCAAAAGAACAGCCTAGGCAAGGGATACACTTGTAAATATTTCTGTAAATAATTTTTTGTACACTTTTCGTAAATAATAAAAAATAATAATAAAAAAAGAAAAAGAAATAAATAATAAATGAGGGACTTTTGTGCTTAAAAGAGTTTCCCCACTTTCAAAATTCAAAATCCTTTTCAAAATTCAAAATTCCTAGGTCTACATCTCTTCCCTAGGGTCAAACTTATTTTTAAAAATTCCAAGTCCCTAGGGTAAATTCACTTTTAACCTTGGGAAAAGTGGGATTCTCAAATTTTTTCCCTTCTATAAATAGCCTCTCTACCTCACCCTTCTTCCCTCTAGCGCAACAATCCCCTCAGATCTGCAGCCCTCTCCTAAAGCGCCGCCTTCAGTTTTTTCCTCTTCCACAGAACCCTCCTGTTTGCCGCGATCCCGCGACCAGTGCCGCAGATCCCGCGGCTGTCCTGAACTTTCTGGAGCGCCGAAAATTTCTGGCGGTCGATTCCTTTCTCTGGTGGCCGATCTAGTGCACGATCAACAAAATTCTTCCTCCTGTGCCCTCTGCACACCCGATTTTGAATTCCCCCCACGAACTCCAGGGGCGGTTTGATCATCTCTTGATTCATTGCTTTAATTTACACTATTACACATGGCCCCAATCTGTTTGTGGAAAAAGATTTTTTCAAAAATTCTGAATGATCATGCTGGGTATGGACACATATTTGTTGATCAATGACACATATTTGTTGATCAATTACATGCATGGGATTGGTATTCTCTGGTATATGATAACAGTGAAAATGATGCATATTACTGTCCTGACTTAGTCACTACATTTTATAATGCACTCGATCATGCATCTGTTAGTTATGAGACATACCAATTCGTAGTCCATATGCCGTTAGGTGACATCTTTATCACAGTTTCTCTCATTGAGGAAATTACTAATGTTCCAAGTCACCCCCAGCATAGCGACCCCTTGCCACTGATAGACTACATGACAATCATGGGGGCTCGCTGCACAGAGCAGGACCGTGGGCTAAAGGCTAGCACCACGTTTAGAAATGTGCACTGCGTTGGACGCTGGATCCAACGCAACATCTTAGGGATAGACCACACCACATCCTTTAACAGACCGGTTGCAAATAATTCACGATTTGATGACTCGGCAACACACGGTCTGTTTAAATAAGACCATCTTCCATGCAATCATAGAAAATTCCTCACGAACTCGGGGTGCCAAACACTCCCATCCCATCTTGATTACACGTCTGTGTAGGACTTTCCTACCAGACGATGTCTTTGATTCCTTTGACCGGGTGTTTGTCACACCAGAGAGACCTACCAGTTCATATAACAGTTGTTTGCACGCGGTTTGGACTCCTAGTGTCCACCCGAAGATATACCGGTGGAGTCCTCCTCTAAGGAGAGTCTTGAGGAGGAAGATGAGCCTGAGTTTTGGCGTCAGGATCCCCCAGCAGAATCACGTGCCTTCATGTCCACCATCTGGAAGGGCATGAAAAAAATTTTTAGGGGGCAGGTCAGGCTTAGGAAGAAGGTAGAGGAGCAATCCTCGAGGTTGGACCGCATTGAGGCGGGGCTAAGACGATCACAGTCAGCTGGACCTAGCACCACCGCGGGTCCAAAACGGCGGAGGGAGTGATTTTTATACCTTTTACCTATTTCATGCATCTTTTATCTTGCATACATTGAGGACAATGCATGAGATAGGTATGGGGGGGGGGTAGATTCTAACCTAGGATTTTTATTTTCTTTTAGGCTTTTTTATTTGTAGGATTTTCATTTTCTTTTAGGTTTTTATTTTATTTTAGATTTTACCTTTCTTTGTAGATTTTTATTTTCTTTTAGATTTTACTCTTCTTTTAGAAAAAAAAAAAAACTAATAAAAAAATATATAGAAAAAGGGGGATTTTCGATCCATGTTTAAAGAATCAAACTTGAATTTAGGGATTAAGGAAGCTCTTAACTACGATTTCTAATTATAAGTTGAAAAGAGGAGTTTTGTAGGATTTTTAGGTTAAGTAATAAAGGAAAGAAAGATTATTAGATTTTAATTCTTTCTTTAGGATATATACATTGAACATATTAAAGGATCAATCATAGACTTTGTGACTTTATTTACAAATATATATAATAAAAAAAAGAAGAAGAAAAAAAGAAAAAAATATAAAAAATAAAAAATATATATGTAAATAACTAAATAAACACTTAGCCACTAATTAAGCTGGTTAGTAGTGCCTCAAGAAGCATTACCAATCAAGCCTAAAGGTGGTTAAGTCCTTGACCCCTTCGTGGCCTAGTTTACTCGAGTCCTCAAACCCGAGGGATGTTTTCTCATCTGGTGCCCTAGGACCATCTGGTTTGGGAGTCATCGGTTAGAGGCTCGTTACAAGGGTAAATTAGAAAGCCTAAGGAAGTTAAGGAAATGTAAATAAATAAATATTGTAAATATAAATAAAAGAAAAAAAAATGTGTTATATATATTAGTAAATAAATGAACTTAGTCTAAGAAAGATCCTTTATATTTATAGATGTATATATACTAGGATTGATGCAAAATCTAGTTTTGATCTTTTCCTTAAAAACTTAACCTAAATTGAAAACGAAACTCTAAATAGACGCTTTTAAGAGGAATGACTAGTTTAGGGTAACCTGAAACCTATAACTCAAGTTAGAATCTTCAAAACATGGATCAAAATTTCATTAACACTTTTCCTTTTTTTTATGGATTTGTGGGTGCAATCCGCTGAAAACCCTCAGGAGACAACACTCCTCCTCTAGGGTAACCTAGAGGTTTAACGGCTTGTTGCACGTGCTCAGTGCAATCGTGTCACCTACGAAAGTGGTGTAATAATCTAGTTAGGTTTTTTTCTTTTTCTTTCTTTTTTGCTCGGGGACGAGCAAAAGCTAGGTATGGGGGTGTGATTGTAGTCATTTTTGCATCATCTTCCACCTCTTTACCATGCATAATATCAATAAAAATCTGTTTTTTACTCTTTTTCTCTCTATTTTTGCAGGTCCATATTTTAATGGAGAGAGGCCATAAATCTATGTAATTAGCAAGAATAAAGGGGATTAAGCCAAAGCCCAAAAGAGAGCCCAAGAGTTGAGCCCAGGATCTGGAATCACCCACGCATCCAGTCAGCATTCTAGAAGATCCACGTGGCTAACAACCTGCAACAAACTCGCAACAGAAATCGTTGGCGCAACGGCCAAGATTCTGCCGCGGAAAACGCGGCTCTGGCCGCGGATCCGCGGCAGTTATCTGGCCGTTGAGCCAGCGATTGATCCCCAACCGTCTAGATTCTGGAGCCTTCTCCTCTGAGGCCTATAATAGACCATCAGGGCCAGTGAGAGAGAGGGAGGAGAGATTAGAGGATAGAGCTTGTATTTTGTAGGTTTTTCTCTAGGATTTTATTGCTCTAGTTCTTCTTCTTCCTCCTAGAATTTTGTGAGAGAGAGATTGAGAGAGAGAGAAAGCTTGTGTAAACCAAGGTGTGATAACTTGTGAAGCAAGGATTAATCCAATCTCCTTTCTCTACTTGAGCAATTTCTAGTACTTTACTTGCATTCTTTCATTCAAGCTTTACTTTCCTTGCACTTTTATTCATGAATTGCTTTTCTTTTCTTGTAATGGCTAGTAGCTAACTTCTTCTAACATGACTAGCTGACTACTAACATTGCTAACTTCTAACTCTTGGGTGATTGCTAATTTTTCATCTTGCAATTGTTGAGTCTTTTTCATCCCCGATGGGTTACGTTCATGCTTGGCAAGCTCTTGTTGTAATTTCATATGATTCATGTGTGCCTCATTTAGAGCCTTATCTTTAGAACAAGTGCCTTGATGGAATATGGAGATGGATCACCAAACATATGCTATTTGTTGTACAACTTCATTACTTCAATGCTAACTTGTTGTATTTGCCTTGAATGACTAATGAATGTTGTATCTTCTTCCTTAGCATCCCTTGAGTGTCACTCCTCGAGTCCACCATTGAAATTCTATCTTGAGAGCCGATGAAATCAATGAGGCTACAAGACAAGTCCAAGAAGATCACCCATCAATCAAGTGGAAAGTAACTAGACCAACCGCAAGACATACATATGCCGATGAGTCAACATGAGGCAAGCATCACTATAACGGAGTCTAGTAAGTTAGCAATTTAGAAGGTAGCTAGTCATGGTTTTTCACATCTTAAAGTCTTTTACAAAGTTCTCCTTCTTTTAGTTTTCTTTCCAAAGCAAATCTGTTTTCTAATTCTTTTCATTTTCTTTCCATCATGCACAAATCCACAAATTCTTTTATCTCTTTTCCATTTCTTTTTCATTCTTTTAAAAACAAAGAAGAACCTTCGTTTTCCATCTTCAATATCAACCGTAACGCTTCCATCGCAAGCTCTCCCTGAGAATCGACTCGTATAGCTATGCTATTACGGTTTTGGAAAGAGTACATCAATCATTATAAATACATTTCGGAGTAAGTAAGCACTACAAGGTTGTCTCTAAACCTTCTCTCTTTTGTTGAATATCTGTGCATTTACACTCCACTATTCTTTCCTTATCACTATGCGATCATGTATTGATCTCATTCTGTCTGGGAATAGCTCTTTCGAATTCGCCCCGGATGTTTCTCGGAAATCTGGTCGAGAACATTAATTTAGCCGGAGGCCCTTCACCAGCCAAGGTGTGTCTGCTGCTGGTGGAGCAGTTGGGACATGACTTGAAAGAGCTTAGATCCTTGGAGAATGCTGGCTCATTTCACGAGGCCCAGGAAACTCTGGCCAGGCTCCTTGCTGCTCAAGAGCAAGAGCGAAGGGAGATGGAAGAAAGGATAGCTGAAAGGACCCGTCTTCTCCAATGTTTCCAGGCTGACCATCGAAAGCTAACTGGCGAGTCAAAGGAGTCCGAGATGGTCATGCAGGCTGCGAAGCAGGTTATCCTCGATGCTCGAGCTACCATAGCCAGAGCTGAGCCTTGATTCCTATCAATGAACAGAAGTTGGCCAATTCCGAAAAGAGGCTAGCGGAATTAGAGGCTACAAGGCGCAAGTTGAGGAAAATCTCTCTGTTAATTCCTCCGAGCTGGAATCCCTACGAGTGCAGCTGGCTGCGAAGAGATTTTTATCCGAGGAGGAGCTACGGGCCCAGGCTCTCATGGAAGCTGAGAAGGCGCGTCAACATGAGATACATCGCCTTAGAGAACAAATCCGTTCTTTGGCGAACCAGGATTTTTAGCCTTCTTCTTCTTTTCGTTTTTGTAAAGAAAAGGACACTCTATTCACCAAGAGTGTTTGTATTTACTTTATCAATTTAAATAATAAAAGTCGTTGAAATTTTTGTTCCCACCTTCATTGCCCCGCTGTAGATGAATCCAACCTCTCAATCACAGATTTTGGTTGTGCTCCCTTACTGACTGTGAATAACAGACTTAGGTAGAACTAAGTTCGTTTGATGTAACGTCGTTCCAAAGAGAGACGCGGTTCTGAGGAACCCGACTTTGACCTGCCAGTGAAGACGCGGTTCAAGTTGACGTGAAAGACGCAGCTTTGAGTGTGACTCACTGGCCGCAGTCCTTAACTTTATCCAGGCGCAGGAATCAGGATGCATCAAGAATGTGATCTTACGCTCCTTAAAACTGGCGCAGACATATAAGAGGACGCGACGCTGGGTCTTTGACCCGGTGCAAATCCATCATCATCTCACCATGTCGACGCAGCTCCAAAGGTACCTGTGAATCTGATGGCCTCTTTGCTGAAGACTCAAGCCTCAGGACGCAGCTTCCTCTTATTATGCGCTTTCCCACTGAGACCCCCAGAATGGGTCCCTTTGTTGATGGACGCAGCTTTGAATCACTCCGAGAGACGCGGAGAATTTTCTTAACGAGGACGCCGTTTTTTTGAAAAAGGGACGCGGGTTCCTGAATGCGGCTCTCATGCCTGCGTTTTGGTGCAACTTCCCAGACGTTACATGCAACCTGTCATAAAGGTTTTATCGGATCTTTAAACGTCCAATCGTTGTTGACGATTGGGGACTCGCACCATTCGATGTTTCCTCGAGCGACCATCCACACGTCGGCTCTTCATTGGGCCTGGGCGTTAATGCCCTTTAATGCCAAACCGGCGCTGGCGGTTGGAGATCTGCGTCTTCGACGCTTCCCGAAGCGACGCTCCACACGTTAGCATTCCATTGGACTTTGACATTCGTGCGGTCATTAAGGCCGACGGTTCTGATTAGTGAGCCATTAATTATGGGCATTATGGCTCGCCTATAAATAGGGCTTACCCCCTTCCTTAGCAGTCCCATACTTGGACTATTCTCTTTTAACAGCGAGTGCTGAGAGACTCATCTTCTCCTTCAAGGACTTTACCAGGGCTTGCCTCCATGGATGAAGATGACCCAGAGCTTTCATGCTTCTGTTTGGTCTCTTCAGAAGATTACCACTGTCAAGTGATTTCAATAACAGAAAGCGTCTCCTTGAGCACCTTTTATGTCCGCGCTTCGATGCAGAGAGTTAACTCTTATAGAGGCCTCTGCGGGTACGCCGTCCCGACTTGCCATGATATTTTTAGTCTGACTAAGTTTGAATTTTGATCTCTCTTAAAGAGATTCATCATCTGGATTTTCTCCTAAAGTCAATTGGTGCCTTCCTCTTTTGGAAGTGCGCTATTGACTTAAACTTCTCTAGACGCGAGTATAGTAGACTTAGACACCTGGCCGCAGGCTCTGCATATGGAGCTCGCGTCTTGAGGCTGTCAACTTAGGAGAATCTCAACTCAGACTGGAGGTCTCAGGCCTGAATCTTGCAACTCCTGTTCATCCAACAGGGAGACGGCAATTTTCGCGTCTGATTCTCTTTGCGTCTTGCATTTTAGACATGGGTTGTGGAACTAGATCGCGTTCAAATTCCGTGTATATAACAGCTTTGATTCACGTCTGTTTCTGCCTCCACAGAAGTTTGGCTCTCTGCATGGGCCATTCCTGCGCCTGAATTCCTCAGCAATAGCTGCGTCTGTCACTTAGTGTTTTCTGTCAAAGTACACTAAGATTCGGATTTTCTAATTTTGTTGCTTCTTGCAGGTAGGCTTGATCATCCTTTCTTATGTTTGCCGGGCCCCTGGGAGAATATTCGGCTGGCGAACTTGTTCGATGTTCGTCCACAAGGAAGAAATCATGGTCCCCGTCGTCCGCAAGGGCAGAGAAATCATGGTCCCTGACGGGACTTAACCCTCGCCAAGATCTCTTTGGACGCGATGCACCAGTCATGCTTGCTGGCATGGCATGGTCAGAGTGAGTATGGCGGCGGGGGTAAGGTGGATATAGTGGTGGGTAGCATCCCCTGTGAGGTCTCAAAACCTTCTCTCTTACCCCAGAAGTGACATCGAGGGAAACTCCATGCCTACTGAATGACCTTCTGGTGGAAGAGATGTTCATCAACGAAGGATCATACCCCCATTTTGGATGGTCAGGTGGAATCAGAAGATTCTGCTGCCTTTTGACCTCCAAGAAAAACCATTGTTCTCGGTCAACCAGAGACTTTTTCGATGTATACATCATGCATCATGGTGCAACCAGCTTCTGATCGTTGCCACAATGTCCGATCCTACTTTGGTGCCCTTTCAAACATCCTGTACTTGGAATTGTATGCAGCTTTGAGGAGTGAGTGCATCCTCTGAGAGAGAGAGGGACTTCTTTGTACTCCTTAACTGTAACACTCAATCTCATTGTATAAGAGGAGCTTTGTATCACTTTCATATGCCTGGATATAAATAAAAGTGACACTTTTCTTTTTATCTCTTCTATTGTCTTGAACTCTCTCGTTTCTTTTAGTCAGACGCATAGAAGCAAAGAATCTTTGGCTTGTCAAAACTATGATGATAATCTTAACAAGTCAATTTTATGGAGAAAGATCCTATTTCAGGAACCCAACAATACTGTCAGAGGTGTAATATTAACTGACAAGGATAGAATGATTTGGTGGACTGCCACTATAAAAGAAAGTGACAGGTTGAATTGGTACCCCCAGGGAAGGTGAGCTTTCATCAAAGGTTTAAGCTCAACTGGAGGTTGATGAAAAACTATTAACGGTGTAATGTTAACCTAATAATATTTTTAGGTGGACTTGTTGTTCTGTTGAGGAGAATAACAAGTGAGACTAGGCTCGCGGGAAGTCTAGGAAAATCTTACCGTTAGAGGTGTGATATTAACTTAACGGGTTGAATGAGTCTTGTCAGAAGTATGATGTTAACTTGACAAGAGTGTAAGTCAGAGGTGTGATATTAACTTGACTCAGAAGCATTTCAGTTTTCGCCCAGGAAAACTAAAAGTGTCACTGTCATAGGTGTAATGTTTAACTTGACAATGAGGGTAATGCTAGAGGTGTAATTTTGAACTTGGCATAGTCATCTCGACTTCAACGAGGAAGTCCGAGGAAAAGTCATGGCCAAGGTGTATTGTTGAACTTGGCGATGACCTGGATGCTAGAGGTGTAGTGCTAAACCTAGCATGTTCATTTCAGCTTCGATATGGAAGACTGAAGAAAAGATGACTGTCAGAGGTGTGATGTTAACTTGACAGAAACTGGATGTACTGTTAGAAGTATGTAACACCCCGATCTGGCGGGTACGGAGACGTTACTGCGACGTATATACGCAGGTCAGAAATACCCTCACGTATACACGCTAAGCATCAGTACAGGCAGAATCAGAGTGCGGAAGCACGTGGTGCATTATACATTCAAACACATGAGTACAGCTACAAAGTTATCACCAGATGTGATAAATATTACAAGATATTACATCACCAATATGGCGCAATTGCAAGAATACAAGAAGATGTACAAGTATGAACAGTAAAAGGAGGCTCAGAGTCACAACAGGAAAACTCAAGAGCCGAACAGGAGGGCCTGAAGGATGGGGCTCTGGACGGGCTGCAGGAGATCCACGCTACCGCTGCGCCACTCTGATCAGCAACTGGGAGAATCCACATGCTCCAATCTCCAAAACATGGACATGAGGATCCAGAGGAGTCAGAACTCCCCGGCGAGTGGTGATGCGAAAGTCAGGTGACGAGCATAGGTAAGCACACGTGTATCGATAAATCTAGATCATAAACATGAAAAACCGTGTCGTAGGCACAAGCATACAGGAGCAAGTAGATGACAACATATAATATCAAGTAGAGAAGACTCATAGTATGATCAGATAAGAGCAGAGACTAATGAATAGAACACGAGTGGTGAAGCAGGATATAAGCAGGTATAGTATAATAATCATAAAATGTAAATCCGAAGTAAAATCCGATACAAGCAACATGGCAAAGCATACTACGAATCCATAGCTGCATCTTTTATTATATTATTCGTTCCGACCCATATATCTTGGTATGTGTCCTGGTGTACATCTCAACACACATACATCCATATATAAGTAAGTCGAGGTTGATTGGAAACCAATGGGGGTATCAACGAACAATGTTTACAGTGGGTCCGTACATACCCGGGACCACGGCCCAGGATTATCCGTTGCTTGGTGGACGGAACCTGCCGCAAGGCGATCAGGAGGGTCTATAGAATGCCCTTACAAGATGGTACCAGGAAGGAGGGAGCCAGCACTCCCCTCGGTCGCCTAGAGGCCCACAGGTCAGACCGGAAGTTTAGTTGCACAACATACCTAGTACCACTGTAAAAACGAACATATATTGATAGCCGCAAGTTTCCCCCGACCCGATGCAAGTTGTTCCTTTTATGATTTAATAGGTAATTATCAATTTACGGGAATAGCAGGTGCAAGACATGATCAGGAATTCAGGAGTACATAAGTACTGTAATTTCAGGTCACTGTATAATATAATACAGGATAACAAGTACAAGATTCAAGTCACTGATGTAATGCAGGATAACAAGTATAGTATTCCTGTAAATGAGATAATCACAGGTCAAGTATTAGTATTTCAAGAGGCAAGTGATAAGTCATGTCATAATAAGAAGCAAGTGTCAAGTAGCAAGTCGGGTGTCAGGTGATGACACACCAGTTGACAAGTGATATAGACAGGTGTCAGGTATTAGCATGTAGATGGTAGGTATCAAGCAAAAGCATGTCAATTGTTATATATCAAGTGTTAACATATCAAGCATGTACTTGTCAAGTGATAGAATAATAGCTGAACACGATAAAGAAAGTGTTAGTTCCAAATAGCAATAAATCGTGAAATAATACAAGTCGACCAGATGAAATCGGAAAGTCAAGAGGAAAGCGAGAACACTCGCCTAAATCCTTAGAAAACACAGTGAAATCCCCGATCTCCGAAATCTAGGAAACCAACGCGTCAACGCGTTAGAAAGGAAAAGTGATAGAGAGAGGAGAAAATCAAGAGAGAGAAAGTGAGAGCTAGAGAGAGAAGTCTATGGAGAGAGAGAGTGTACATGGAGAGAGAGAGAGTATGTATAGTGGGACGCGAGTTTGAGAGTGAGACGCGGGGGTCGCAGACGCGGGGGTTGTGTCGCGTAGATGCCACAAACGCGAGGTTCGAGACCGCGTGCAAGTCAGGACACGAGAAGTTCGAGAGACCGCGTGCAAGTCAGGACACGAGGAGAACGCGGACGCGGTCCTGGGTTCCGCGGGCATGGGCTCCGCGTCGTGTCGATACAGGAACGCGAAGGCCGCGTTATACAATGTCAAGAACGTGAAGATTCGCGTTAAGGAATTGCTTGGATGCGGAGTGAACTCCGCGTTTAGCAATTAAACAGAGAGACAGGGAGATAAGAAGGAGTGGGAGAGCATGGATGGGGGGAGAGAGGGACGTAGGTTTTTGGTCTCCCAAGTTTTGGGAGAAAAACAGTGAAGGAAAGAAAAGGAAAAGGAAAGGAAAAGAAAGGAAAGAAGAAGAAATGAAAGAAAGAAAGAAGGAAAGGGAGTGGTAGCCGTCATGGCCGGTGGTCGCCGGCGGCGGCCGGAGGTGGCCGGAAGTGGCCAGAGATGGCCGGAATCCGGTAGCCAAGCCCAAGCCAAAGAGGGTGCAAGTCTAGCTCATTTTTGATTTTTGGAGTTCGACAAAAAGGAGTTCGGAGAGCGAACCAATAGCTCGTCGGAAAGAGCACGACGAGGAGAGGAAGATGGCGTGGTCGTTGGTGGCCAAGGTGAAGTATGTGGTGGTGGAGATGGTAGAGAAGGTGGTGGTGGAAATGGGTTATTTGGTGAAAAGAGAGGAAGAAGAAGATGGTGGAGGTGGTGTTATGGTTGTTGTTGTGTGTTGAAATGAAGGAGGAGATGGAGGAGAATGAGGTGGTGGTTGTGGTGGTGAATATGGAGGGAAAATGGTGGAGAAATGGCCGGCCATGGGAGCAAGGTGGCTGCCATTTCGTTCTCTGTTGGCTGCATGCTGGAAAAAGGAAGGAGGGAAGAGAAATAAATGAATGAGAGAGAAGGAAAGTGGGGTATATATAAAAGGAGGGGTTTGATTATTACAACCATGCCATCCCCAAAATGAGACTTGCGTCTCTTGTAAAAAGGGACCCGCGTCCAATGGAATGAGAATCCGCATCTGGCAATTGCCCAGACGCGGGGACGAAACTCGCATCCAGGAAAACACGAATTTTGCGTTTGACAGAAAAAGGACAAAAGTCATAATGACTTGATTGGAGTTGATCTGAAATGCATAAAATGCAGTATGGAGAGGATCTCTGCATTAAATATAGAATCCAGGTTGGTGAAACTCGTGTCTAGCGAGGAGAGAGAAAAGTGAAAAAATATCTGGATACTTATTCCGGTATGTGGGAAAACACGAAACTCCGGAAAAGTCCAAAAAATAAAGTATCTGGAAAGCTTCCCAAAAATTCTCAAAAATAATAAATATTATATAAAGATTTTTGATGAAATCGTTTTTTAGAAATTCAATCCCAGTTTTCAAATAAAAATCCTGAAGTCAACCATCAATATCGGTCAACACCGGGTTGGCCGGATTTTTGATAAAATCTGAAAAATCTCAGAAAATGCTAAAAGGAGAAAATATAATTTTAAAAAGAAATATGAAAGCAAAATCTAGAAATTTATTCCAATTGTAAATAAAATTCCTGGAATCAACCAGTGATACTGGCCGACACCAAATCCAGTGGAATTTCGATAAATTTAGAAAAATCCTAGAAAATGATTAGATAGAAAATGTGATTATAAGAAATAATGTGAAAGTCATTTTTAGAAATTCAACTCCATTTGTAAATAAAAATCTGGGAATCGGTCAGCGGCACTAGTCGACACCGGTTTTGAAGAATTTCAATTTAATTCAGAAAAATTTCAGAAAATCATAGAAAATCTAAAATATTGGAAAACGATGTTTAAAACTGAAATCGGTCAAATCAGAATATCAAAAGATCAAATGAAGCAATACTCTAGGATCGGTCCCCCGGTTCAGAGTAGGGCTGATGATTAGTCTACAATTATGCATTTTATGTCGCATTCTCTCACATTTTTATGAATAAATAATCGTCTAAATCGTGTTTTGGTCTTAATTGCAGGTAATCCAAAGTCCAAGGGCAAAGATGAATAAGAGGCTAATTCAGCTCAATTTATGCTAATTAATCCCGCAATTACTTGGAGGCCAAGCAAAGGATTTTCTAGAACATGCATGTACCTAGACTCCTGAGCTGTCAGACGAATATTCGGGTGAAAGTACCAGAAAAGGGGTATA